>JARJCV010000080.1:0-199910 GCA_029281435.1 Mycena haematopus
TAGAGTCGGGAGACGGGTGGGTGTCCCGAACAAAATGCGAGGGCGGGGCGGGGTGGGTCATGCGCGGAGAGGATGCGGGCAGTGCCGACACGACGCTGCGAAGACGCGGAACTCAGCGAAACGAAAAGACGAGCGCGAAAACTCATCTTCGTAGGATTGGGCTTGCGTGCGCAACGCGAGGCGGGGTCTACGCAGGAAAATGGTAAGTAGACGCCCCCATTGTGGAAAGGTATCGCCGCTCACTCAAGCATTGCAAGTGAAACAAGGTCGGGGCCGCGGTCGTACATGTAGCTACGGTAAGTACATTGGTTGGCCTAGTCAAAAATAAACCCTGCCCACAGGTCAGCCGTCGGTTCGGACAGGGAAATTGGAGAACTTACCTCGTAACCGCCCACCCCAGTGCCCTCAGCCGCCCCTCCACGATCCGGATGAATCCCGCCATCCCGCCACACCTCTGCAGATCGTATTTCTCTTGATGAAGGGTGGCGCAGAATGGACAACGGACGCGCCCCAGCCAAGCCCGGAGCCGCTTCAGCTCGAGGTGCATGATTCGTTCTGCGTTGCGTGAGCACAATTCCCCTCAACGAAATGAGCTCACCGAATTTTTTGTAGAAAGGCACTTCCCACCAAAAAGCAAGCCAGTCCTGCCGCTGCCCCGCGCATTGATACGCCCACTGCATTTTGCGCTTCGGGGGGTCGCGCGCGCGCCCGACTTTGAGCGTCTGGCGAACGCGGAAACCGTACAGAGCGCCGGGACCGTCGGTCGTCGACGGGGGCGCATTGAGCGCGGCGTACAAGGCGCGGGCGGAAGGAATACTGCTGGGATTAGTAGACGAGGCACTGAAACCCGCTCACTCACCGAGTGCGGATGCGCGCCATTGTGGGTTGGGTTGGAGGTAAGTGGTCGAGATGAAGATGGTTAAGATGAAAGCCGGACGAGTCGGTGCGCGTTTACATATACCGGGCGGGGGGTGTCGAACGAATGGGGCCTGTGTGTGTGCGCAGCGCAGACTGGATGACTACTGCAGGTAAATTGGTTGATGAGTGGCTTTGTTGTTCAGGGTGAAGGCAGCGATACCCAAATCGGTACACCAACGCCTCGCAACCAAGAAAGGAAATTATTAAAGGCCAGACCGATGGCGGGGGAGCGGTTTGGGAGTTTAATCCGGTGCTTGATCGCGAATGTAAGTGCCTCTAGTTAGTTCTCCTGCTCTGATGCGAGACCACTACATTATTGAGAGCTGTCTGCAACAGGTATTATTTGTAAGACAACTGACTATTCTCTCGTGTGGAATCCAAATCATCTGTCCGTGTTCGTTCGTTCGGCTGGCTTCGGCGTAAGAAAATAAAAATAAAAACGGTGGGCACGCCCACACTATATAACGATGGGCGCGCCCACTCGAAGAATGAACGAGTCATGGGCGCGCCCACGGCCGTACGATGGGCGCGCCCAAGTACACTGGAAAATGAATATGCCCTGGGCGCGCCCGCGCGGCATTGGTGGGCGCGCCCTGGATACGGCCTTGGGCGCGCCCAGGTACATGTCTCAGAGAGAGGTATGTGGGCGCGCCCAGCATATATCAGTGGGCGCGCCCAGGATGTATCAATGGGTGCGCCCAAATATATATCAATGGGTGCACCTTAGAGCAGGCAGTGTGGTACCGCTATGGATTCGCTGTTTGTACCTACCATGGATGATTGTTATTCCCCTTGTTTTTTGATGGCAGTATAGTGTAGTGGTCATACTACCACTTAATTGTAGTGTGCTGGTGTGAGGTCTTGGTCTGATGCTGGGACTGCTAATTCACTAGTTCACTTTCTTTGGGGACAACAAGTTTTCGAAGAAAAGCAAGGGCACTGAACATCTTCAAAGACTTTTTTGGCTGTATGCATAGTGTTTTGGGATTGACAAACAAAATTGCAAAGAAGGCAAGGGCAATGAACATTTTGAAAGATTTGGTACGTAGATCTTCACTAATTGACTAGATCTTCACTAATTGACTCGAGATGAACTCGCGAGAAGATTTTCTTCTTTTTACAAAGTAACTCAATGTAATATGAGAAGATTTATCATTATGTGTGGGTGGACTATCAAGGTCATTGATGTAAGGTAGCGGGATAATGAAAAAAGCTGGTTTGGATGAATCATTGAAGTAAACATGCAACAGAGTTCGGTACGATTTGATTTATTAGTTGAGGAAGCCCAGAACAGGTAAGAAGAGTGACTGTGTGGGACACACTAACCACGACCATAATGACTGAAAAGCGAAGGTAGAAAACCAAAAAGAGGAGCTGGAAAGAGAAATAAAAGGAACAGTTCATAGAGGCAGTGGGCGCCCCCACGAAAGAAAAATCACATAAGGACCCCGGACACCAGTTGATTTGGGGGCGCCCAGCAGCCCCTAAAAAAATGAGATGGGGGCGCCCACCCGAAAATAGTGCTGGGTGGAGCCCATCTAGGACACCCCCCTTGGGCCATTTAATCAAAGGTGCCATAATATCCCCAACATGGGGTCTAGTGGGGGTGACTGAGTTGACCATAGTCGCGCGCTGTTGCGAGGCCGATCCCGACCTTTCGCCTGACGGGTCGAAATTCCACATGAAGTGGAATAATAAATTCTGCGACGTCGCGTGGCAATACAAGTGCCGTATCATCAACTACCCCGACGCTCTGCAGGACGTCAATCAAATCATCGGGTCCAAGACTTTTGATCTCAAGAAAATCAAGGCGGAAACGTTCAAACTTTTTATGCCGGCGCTGATCAAAGCTAATCGAGCCCGAGGTGGGGATGACGACGACGCGGATAACGACAACGACAGCGTGATGGCAATTGTCCCCTGGGATGAAAGTGAGTTATCTTAATTTATTCTGTGGCCGGGAGACAATACAAGCTTGCTTACTGGGATTTAGACGACCTCGACTTGCCGCTGAGTTCTCAACGGGAAATCGCGCTGGTCTTAGCGCCAGACGGCACCGCGTTGCGTTGCGTCAAACACAGCGACGCATATGACAAGGAGATGGAGCAAGAGCGACGGCAGGCCGAGAAACAGAAAAAGAAGTCGAAGTCCACTTCGACTCAGAAGTCGGGGTCGAAGTCGGCCAAACAGCGGCCGCTGGAGTTGGAGGGCGACGAGGACGAGTTGGCCGACGACGGCCGTGGTCGAGCACGACAAGAGGAGGATCTCCAAGCACAAGACGACGACGAGTTAGCGGACGGCCACCACCATCCCCACCACCCTCCCCACCGCACAACCCACGGCGTCTACGAAGATTTAGAGGACGAGGACGACTACCACCATCCCAACTGGATCACCGACGGCGCCTACGAGCCGCACTCCGACGCTCGGTACTACAACCATAGCCGCGGCCATCCTGCTCCTCCCCCTCCCCCTGTGCCTGCCCCTCACCCTCCCCCTGTGTCTGCCCATACCACCGCCGTCCCAGCGTTGAAGGCCACGAAACCAGCTGGCCGTGCCACCGCCGCTCGTGGGGGCACACATGACTCACAGCCGCGCGCGTCTTCTTCGGCCACACAGGCGCGCGCGCCTACATTGCACATCGACGGATACGGATTGAAACGCAAGTACCCGCAAGACTTTGGCGCTGAGGACTCTGGTCGAGACACGCAGCGGAGGAGGGTGGACCAGCCACCACCACCACGCCAGGAGACGGTGGCAGCTCTTAAATGCCGCTTCATCTTCGACAGTGGCGCGGGGAACATATTCTATGCAGATGGACTCACTTTCGTGCCACGCCAGAGCCTCGCAGACCAACACACGTATATGCACAGCGAGGATCGGGGGGGGTATATTCCAATCCCTGCAAACTTTACCCCGGTCATAAATTCGGAAGAGCAGCGAGGCCGTTATCAGAGGGAGGTGCAGAGGTGGGGAATACATGGCCCTGGTAGATAAACACGGACATTTACAAGTCTCTTATGTTCTTTTGTTGCCATGTATACAACGTCTTTTTTTTGACAATGAAGACCATATTTTAATTATTCTTTACTACAACAAACGGGTGGGCGTCTCGTTAAGCGCCCGGTCAAGCGCCAGTCGAGCGCTTGTATCAGTTCAGTGTTTAAATACGAAGGAAGAAGAATCAAGGAATGGGATGTCCCGCCGCACATTGACAAAGCAAGTGGGACGCCCCAGGAAAGAATTATTAGTGAGTGGGACATCCCACGACGAAGATAAATATTGTGGGACGTCCCACTTCGGAATAAAAATTATGGGACGTCCCACGTAGGAAAATAAATATTAGTGGGACGTCCCACCAAGGAAAAAATACGAGTGGGACGTCCCACCATGAAATAACCATTGGTGGGACGTCCCACCCTCAGGGTGGGATATCCCACTTGGATTTGATGGGATATCCCGCCTATGGTGGGGCGTCCCACTTGCGATGGGACGTCCCGCTGAATAGGATGGGACATCCCACCGCAGTGGGACATCCCATGGTAATCTGCGTGGGATGTCCCATCGCCTTGGGATATCCCAGGGTGATTTGCATGGGACATCCCACCACCACGGGATATCCCATGGCGATTTCGATGGGACATCCCATCGCAATGGGATGTCCCATCTTTTTCAGAAGTTCGGCAAAAGCCCCGGCCTAAGCCGAAGCCGGGCCCAAGCCAAGCCGGTCCTGGTGGGGGCGGCCTGGCCTGGGATTTTGCAAAGCCTAAGCCCCCAAAGCCGGGCCGAAGCCTCGGCTTTCAGGCCGAGCCCTGGCCGGAACATCACTAAATTAAATAATAATAATACTGTGGATTTGAGTGAACATGAAGGACATCTCAGCACGGTCTGCTTGCTGTGAGATCAATGAAGTCAAAGATGAATGGAGTGATTGCAAGTGAGAGGTGAGTAGATGGAATGGGCTGAATGGCATGTAAATTTCACAAAAGTGTAGTGCAGTGTGATGTGCTGTGGTATGTACCCCATTGTTTTCAACAGGCCTCGGCTGGTGCAAAGAACAGCCCACGACCAGAGCCTGCATTACGGTAAAGAATTGTCTTTTGCGCGGAACCTGGTCCTGAGAGAGACAGACCTTTCAAATGGTTGTCCATGTTACCGAGGATCATTCATGAGCCTATGGTTGAGGGAAGTGGTTTTTTTTCTTCCGCGCTTCGTGCGGAACTACGCCCAGAGATAGCCTGGCCAAAAAGCTACATGTAACACCAAAAATGATTCAAAACAATGCAGATTTGGGTGCAATAATGCATTTTTTTTCGGGCGCCTGCGGCGCGCGGTATGTCCCACCAGTGTCAGTGGGAAGTCCCACCAACACCAGCGGGGACGTCCCACAGTGGTCACTCCAGACCCATGGGATGTCCCATGTCCCATGGGGACACACTCAAGAAACCCCCCCCTTAGGCCTATCATTCGCCATGAACAATTAGGCCTAAGGGGGCCCAAGTCGGGGTAGCCTGAGGTGCTGGGCGATGGCATACGAGTAAACGTCAAGGGGGACTGCATTTTATGGGGTTCTTTTATTCGAGTCACAACGACTCGCCAGGGAACGCGTCCCAAAGGGGTATCTCCCCGAATCCGAAACATTACTTCGGAAACAAAAAAGAGGCCTAATAGCCACACAAGAAGCAGGCAAATGGTGGATTTCATGGTGAGGATGAGGGGAGAAGGCAAGCAAGGTACGACTACATAAAACGTGATGGAGATCTGATCTGCGTTTCATTGGCAAGACAACGTCTAATTTCAAATATACTTGATCAAGCACCTGATCACACGTACCGAACCACCGAAGAGTAACGAGGAATTGCAAAAGAAAGAGCCATTATATATACTGCACCTAGGGAAACAAATATAATATACCCAGAAATCTATCCAGAGTACTGACCAAACGAAGAGGGTCGTAACAAGAGTTAGGATGATAATTGCTCAGAGGATAACTAGATACAAGATGCGAACCATGGATTTTGGCAGATTTTCCCGGAAAGAGCCATTACGGACGAAAGAGGGAATGAGGGAAATGTGACTAAGCTAATAAATCGGTATTGATGACTAACACGGCAATTGCCGAAAGGGAATTTATACGATCCGACTTTATTTAAACGCGGCATCAGTTAAAGATTTCACAGCTGAAATCATTACGATCATTGTAGTCGACAGAATCTGTCAAGCTTCAGCTACACACGTCTCGTTAGTTGACTTCGGATTTCATCTTTAGAGCGTAAGTGAAAATATGGAGTGGAAAACTGTTCGAATACACAGATTTGCGCTTTATATACAGTTCCTCTGTTGTCTACCACAACATTCTCTCAAATGCGATGCGTACTCGAAACAAAGTAGACATTCAATTTCGGTCTTTGTTGAAAGAACTGATGGAGAACTGATAGTTTGTTAGTAGCCGTTCACTACTGACGGCGCCGGTGGCGTGTATGCGTTCCTCATTGATGGCAAAGATCGTTGAATCCCGAACGTCAGAGACGCGAGTGGGCGAGACAGTACTACAGCGAACATCAAAACAGCGTAGTCACAATGTGACTTGTTGTCACACTTCCATCAACAACAAAGTGAAGCAAACCCCCCTTTCAAGAAGACCCAAACGCTAGTGCCATTCACAGACATCAGGATACAAATCAAATAAACACAAAATCACAATATTAGACACCAAACACATCGTCATACAAGCACAGGACGGAGATGACGCCCCTAAAACCAAGATTATAGCATTACAACCAAGAGAAGAGAGTTTCGAACCATCAAACGGGTAGATGCCATGAAGAGCTACAGAAGCCGCCACGAATGGGGACAAAAAAACGAAATAGAGACAGAGGAGAAGAAAATCGGATTATGGGACGTAAGCATTTCCCACGGCGCGTAAAGGACCATTAGATTTGAATCTAATGAATCAAAGATGCTACTGACGAACAAAAAAAGCGATCACAAAAATCTAATGAAATTAAGCACCGCCACTATTTAGTGTTACACGTTCAAACGTTACAGTAAAAAATCCTGAGAGCGCAAACGCCACTGTGCAAGCAAATCAAAGAACGATTACATAAGTACTCGTAACTATTCCGTGTCGGTTTCGAGAATCAAAGCCCAAGTAGGTGCGGTGAGAATCTACACGATTCTAAACGCATATCATATTTTCCCCTTCATCTATCAAAGGTGGATAGCTGCCCCACGGACACACCGAACGACAGTAGTGCCGTTGTTTTCGCATAGAGACTCAACGCGTATTTGACTAAACTGATCGATGCGGGTATATAAGCTCGCTATCCATGTTGAATTAATTATCTCCCGGTTCCCTACCATGTCGACAAGCGAATTTTCTACCTGTATTCAACGCCTCCTCACCGAGATCGGGTATCGCCACGAGCCCTTCCCGCAGTACGATGCCGACTATTGGGGACCTTTCCACGCTTGGATGTTGAACACGCTGGGGCCGACGTCGTCCTGGGACGCGCAAAAGCTGGCCGGGGTGGAGCACGCCGCCGGTGGAATCATCGAACGAGCATACCCATATTCCAGCACGGAGCTGAAGCTTCTCTTTGCGAAGCTCACAGCGATAGCCATTATTATCGACGATTCTATTGAAGACGAAGCGGTCTATGACCATCTTGTTCAATTCTCGGCCAGGCTTTACCGCGGTGAAGATCAGCAAAATAGGTTGCTGGCGCTGTACCTTAGCACTATTAAGGAGCTTTCGGAGATGTATGGGGAGGATTCTGTTCTACGCGGCTTAGCCGTCGTCCCATGGATCAACTATATCGATGCGTGCTTGATGGAGAAAGAGATATTCACGAAGGTAGGATGAATGCAACTTTGGTCTTGGTTCATCATCCTGAAATTCAACCGTCAGCGTCAGCGATCGAAAATTGTTGATCCCTTACAGCTGCGTAGGTCCGAGAGTGAAGACGGCCTTGCGCTGAAATTGTGAGTGTTGTCCTGTACAAAGATCGACATTCTCACTGTTTTCGATAGTCCTCATTACTTGCGCTCGAAGAGTGGTGCAGGAGAGGCATACGCGGCAGGGATTTTCAAGGCGGCGAAGGACCAGCACTTGCCTTTAACGAGATATATTAAGGTCCTCCCGGACCTAGCGTTCTTCATCGTGAGCGGCGTCCTACATGCATTTGGAAATCTCTAATTCTCCCTTCATTATACAGGAGGTCGTCAATGATGTTCTCTCGTTCTACAAAGAGGAGATCGATGGGGAAACATACAATTTGATCCATCTTCGCACACGTTCAATCTCGTCCTCAGGAGTATCCAGGAGCGGGGCGAATGGAGAGTGGACGGCCTATGATACATTGCGGCTCCTTTGCGATGAAATCAGAGAGGCGACGCACAGGATCGACGGACTTTTACGATTGGAAGTATGTGAAAGAAAAGTACGGGGCGAGGCGGTCATGAGCGATATCGACGAGGTGGATGTCGAGATTGCCATGCAGTGGAGGGGTTGGCGAGACGGATATATCTCTTGGCATTTGGAATGCAGGAGGTACAAATTGGAGTTTTTGAAGCTCGCGGTGACCGGCGCAACCTCGGAGTTTACCAACATATAAGGGCTATAAATACTGGGCTGGCAATAATTGCAACTTGAACTTAGAGATGCAAAAATAAACCTGGCTCAAACACTTGGAAGCACGGCATAAACGGGTGGATCATAACTACTGTGAATGGCTAAGCCATTCGCCTGTTATTTTTGCGCCAAGTCCGACGGGCCGAGAGCCCCTGGGCGCCGTTAGCTTGAGACACAGCTTGCGGAAGTTATCGCACGCCTTCAAGACGACGACGTCGAATAGTTTGAACACAATTCGGATGTCTGCTGGCCAGCAATGTCGATTTCAAACTGTAGCCCAGTAGAATAAAATAGAACGAGTCGGTATAGGATCTGGGAGACAAAACAGACCGCACGTAGCAGTTAGCCATAGTAATGGTGGTGGCTAGTGGTGGTTGTTGTGAGAGGAGATCGATGAGCGAGATCAATCGATTGAGACTGCGCTTATAAGCACCGGCAGACGCCGTAGATCGGATGTGACACGTCGGGTGGCGGTTGCGTGCACGGGCCATGTGCACTGCCTCGTTCTTTCTTTCTTTCTTTCTTTCTGCCATCTAGTTCTTTGTTTGCTTTCCGGATCCGTCTGCCGTCCCTTCCATTTGTCAACGCCGCCGTTCTCGCAGCTAACCAGGACTCTGGGAACTGTTTGCCGCATTTGCCGTTGAATAGGGGCCGCCGCTCAGCTCATTCCGGCACTGGCACGGTGGCACCCAGAAGAACGGTACCAGCGGCGCATACGGACAGTCGACGTCGAACTCGGTACTTCTATTCTATCTAATCCATCTATCGGACAGCACACGCAGCGGACAAGCATCGACGTCTCAAATTGTGTAATGTGAACAAATTCAGAGGGTCGAAGTTGGAATTCTTCGGTGCGCTGATCCGTCACTGTGCTAATTAGGTAGCTGCGGCGCTGAGCTCGATTCGAGTCGAAAGAGAACATCAAATCAGGGTTCATAATAAATTGTTCTCTTTCGTGTGCTCGACGTACAGTAAATCCGTCCCGGCTCACGGATGGTCCACGCCCGCGTTGCATAGATAAGAAGTTGCTTTGACCCTGCGTAGGATTCGCTCGTTCGATTTGAGCTCAGGCCTATGGCACGGCTTCTCTAACCTTTTTAATCCTCCCTTTGAAGTTTAGGCTGTCGAGCAGGTCAGGCGTTCGTGTCCAGGATGTTGAAGTTTGAATGGGGTGAAAGAATTAAAATTCAATAACATGAATGTACTACAAGCTCAAGTACCTATACTGTTCTAAATTTCTTCTGGATAGTTCTTTACGAAGGTTTGAGGAGAAATTGAACATTTTGATCCGGTCTCGGCGATCTCGGCGATGGCCGATGTTTGCCAAATCTCAACACAGGATCCAGTCAAAGCCGTCAGAAGTCGCGCGTAAGGTATCAGTGTCAATTTAGGCTACGCTATCAAACCGGAATTTTATTTCCTTCAGGGCATGAAAAGATCCTGGGCTATCAAACCTCGCAGCTAGGTGAGAAAGGCCTAGTACTTACAGCACTTTGCGGAACATAAGGCGCGGGCCGATTTTTCGTGTTTTGGGCAGTTTTGACCAGAACACACGCCCCGGCTTCAATTTTGATCAGATTACCTTGGGGGTAGGTGCGTTGGAATCGCATTGAAAATCCGCAGGGGACCATATGCCGGTTTTCTTTTATGTGATCACCTACTGTAAATTTCCTCAAAATATCATAGTTTTCAGTTGGACACCTGTAGCACAATGAGTACTGGTCCGATTGACCTATTTTTTGGATATACTATGTATCTAAACTATATCTAGAGAATGGTGCATGTATATAGGCGATATTCTAGCTGAACATGGTTTGGTGCCCATTCTAGCTGGGGTCATATTCATGTCCCCGGATAAGTAGAATTCCGTATGGGATTTTGTCTATACCTATATTTGTAGACCTCATGATCCCCTAGTGATAGTTTAGATACATGACATATCCACAAACTAGGTCAATCGGACCAGTATTCATTGTGCTACAGGTGTTCAACTGAAAACTATGATATTTTGAGGAAATTTACAGTAGGTGATCACATAAAAAAAACCGGCATATGGTCCCCTGCGGATTTTTAATGCGATTCCAACGCACCTACCCCCCAGGTAATCTGATCAAAATTGAAGCCGGGGCGTGTGTTCTGGTCAAAACTGCCCAAAACACGAAAAATCGGCCCGCGCCTTACGTTCCGCAAAGTGCTGTAATGGATAGTCCACGCCTGTGCGCTTTGTCGAACAACGAATTGCGTGGGAGTCGTTCGTTCGATTCGAGCCCAGGCCATTAGTGAGGATCAATCGGCTCTACGTTCTTACCCCGGTCCTCTCACTCTCATGGTTAATTATCGACCAACCCAGGCATGCACGCATCTAGAATCAGAATCCCATTAAAAAGCCGTACTCATCGATAAATTGTCACAAGTAATACTTAGAGACCAACACCCTCGATAATTGTCAGTTGGCAAGTTCAGAGATACTATGGAGCAGGAGAAGGCCTAGTGGCGGATGGTTCGCACCCGTGTTCAATACTGAAATCGCGTGTTCCCGATACGTGACGGGGTAGCTCGTTCGATTCGAGCCTTGGTCTTAGAGTAGTGAGATCATGTTTTTTGCCAACTTTTTGTGCATCCCACCTCCGAAATCTCACCTCGGATTTAAGGAGGTTCCGTGTAAGCAGCGCAGAAGAGGTCTAAAGTAAACGGCACTGCTTAGGTTCGCCAATTCGATGCTTGACTGACTCAATCAGGAAAACATAATGTAACTATGGCCAGTATACAGTACTCTCAAGTGCTATAAAGCGCTATCAAGCGCTGCATAGCGCCCATAGTTACATTATGTTTTCCTGATAAGTTAGTTAGTCCTCACCTGGGGTGCATGCAGTTGTTCGTTCGATTCGAGTCTGTGCCATGTTTTCAGAGTCCGCGCCATCTTCGTCAGTTCGTTACTTCGTTTAAGTCGGTGAATGCTCGTCACTTGATGGAAACGTGTGAATGATCTCACACTGGTGTGTTTTTGGGAAAGTTCGTCACTTCGGCAAAGTTCGGCAACCCGGAGAACACAAATGTGCCGAGCGTGGCCGGTTAGGTTTGGGTTGGGTTTGGTTAGGTGGTTAGGGGTTTTGGTTAGGCGGTTAGCGATTAGGCGGTTACCGGTTAGGGTTTTGGTGAGGTGGTTAGTGGTTAGGGTTAGTGTTAGTGTTAGGGTGAATCTATATAAAAAAACCTGGCGGCTTGTGCAAAAGGGCCACTGATGGCCGGTGCCGCCGTGTTCTGAATGTGCTGAGGTGAGGTGACGAACTTTCACAGAAAACGATCTGAAGTCACGAACTTTCCCCGAATGCGATCAAGTGACGAGGATTCACACAACTAAGCGAAGTAACGAACTGACGGGGGTGACTACGACTCATGTTTTCACAGTCGTTGGTTCAATTCTTTCTTAATTGTTTGGGTTCCCGGATTATATGGGGTGGTTATTCAACTTCTGACGTCATGACATGGGTGAAAGAGGCCGGTTGCGGACGGTCCGCACCTGCGAGGCATCTAAGTTCCAGATTGCTCAAACGGGTTGCTCGTTTGATTCGGGCATGGGTCGTATAGTCATTGAACATATCCTTTTTGTTCAAACACGAATTGGATGCAGGGTATCGAAGGTCACACAAGTACCACTAAAAAGGCCTCAGTCCACACCCGCTTCAAGTTCCGATTACCTTCGAACTTGAAGCTACGTGGGCGAGCGCTCGTTCGAATCGAGCCTGGGCATTATGACCAGAAGCAGAAACAAATTGTATTGTTTCGGAGCGAAGTAATGCTGCTGACTTATTCGTTGAAATTTGGATCATCTCTAAACTTGAAGGCTGTTGAAGCTTGAATCAATCTCCATTGAAAATTCCAATCGAATTGCAAGGCCGTTGGTTGCGTATTTATTTCATTATTTGGGTTCGTAAATGGCAGGGAGCAGTAGCTCGTCCGAATCGAGTGCATTTCGGAAACCGCGGCGGCGAGACCGGCAGATCGCCACACCGGCGGTTGAGACGAATGAGCGAGGAAGTTTCATGGCATCATTGATGTAATTCGAACTCCGCGGATGGCCGCGGTTTGTGCCGCCGGTTGATCTGCCGGTGTCCGAATTGCCGAAGTGGCCGGATGCCGAATTTCTTAGTGCTGTGTAATAATAAACCCTGTGTTACCATTTTTAACACCGTTATTACATTTGAGAGTCCGACTCGCCGAGAGGCATGTTATTAATGTGTTAAGAAGGGGGCCTCGGCTAGCCCTCCCGGCCCATTGGGTCCAGCTTTTGAGCTCATGAAGGTCTTCCAAAGGCTTGGAAATTCACTTTAAAACATGGGTCAGCGCACATATCTTGCGAATCGAACCCGAACCTAAGCTCTCAACCACTCGCGGAGATTGCCCGGCGCCATGATCGCCGACATCGCCACTGATTGCGGCTCCGCCAGCGTCAGCGTCCGGTCCGCGTCGGCACTCTCGGCCCAATCACCCGTGAGGAGAGGACGGGACAAAAATACGGCCGTCATTGATCTCGCGGTCATAGCGGACTATCTTCAAAGGATGTGTTTCGTCCATTGCTATAGGTGGCTAACAGCCCGTACAATAATGAGGGATTGACCCCTGAATACTTGCGATAGATTAGTGATCATCAATTAAGTAAATATCCTCTCGTTTCAAAACGTTAGGGTACTTTTGAACCAACGACTCCGCCAGGCGAGGAAAATACCTTCCCTATAATACCCAAAAGTTGATGTTGTGCTCCCACGAGAGCGTTATGGGATTCGGCGCTTCCAAAACCCGGATTTAGCCCGGCGAATGTGCCTTCCGGATTGACGGTTACTGCTGAGCAGCGAGAATGGACACCCCGGGCCATCTTCTGCGTATCTCCCACGTACGTTTGTCCGACTCTTTCGACTCTTTCCCAGCTTCAGAATTCTTTCGATTCAATTCATCATCGTTGCAAACTAGACAAATCCAATGCAGAGAAAATATTCACTAGTCGGTGTCGGTTTCGAGAATCAAAAGTCCAAGTGCATTGAGAATTTACACCATTGTAAATCCATATTTTCCCCTTCATCTATCCAGGTCGATGACTTCCCCGCCGACCACGGAATCAACGAACGATAGCAGTGCCGTTGTTTTCGCATAGAGAGACTGAACGCGTATTTGACTAAGCTGATCGACACTCCCATGCCTGCTATATAAGCTCGCCATGCTTGTTGAATTAATTATCCGTTGAGTCCCTACCATGTCGACAAGCGAATATTCTACCTGCATTCAACGCCTCTTCACCGAGATCGGATTTCGCCACGAACCCTTCCCGCAGTACGATGCAGACTACTGGGGACCTTTCCATGATTGGATGTTTAACACGCTGGGGCCGACGTCGTCTTGGGGTCCCCAAAAGCTAGCCGGGCTGGAGCACGCCTCCGGTGGAATTATTGAACGAGCATACCCATATACCAGCACGCAGCTGAAGCTTCTCTTTGCGAAGCTCACAGCGATAGCCATCCTCATCGATGATTCTATCGAAGACGAAGCTGTCCACGACCATCTTGTTCAATTCTCTGCCAAACTTTACCGCGGTGAAGATCAGCAGAATGGGTTGCTGGCGCTGTACCTTAGTAACATGAAGGAGCTTTCGGAGATATATGGGGACGATTCTGTTCTACGGGGTTTGGCCGTCGTCCCATGGATCAACTATATCGATGCGTGCTTGATGGAGAAACAGATATTCACGGCTGAGGTAGGGTGAATTTCCAACTTTGATCCCGGTTCATCATTCTGAAATTCAACCATCAGCGTCAGCGATCGAAGATTGTTGATCCCTTACAGCGGCGTAGGTCCGAGAATGAAGACGGCCTTGCGCTGAAATTGTGAGTGTTGTCCTGTACAAAGATCGACATTCTCACCGTTTTCGATAGCCCTCATTACCTGCGCTCGAAGAGTGGAATAGCAGAAGCATACGCCGCGGGGATATTCAAGGTGACCAAGGACCAGTATCTACCTTTAACGAGATATATCAAGGTCCTCCCGGACTTGGCGTTCTTCATTGTGAGCGGCGTCCTACATGCATCTGGAAATCTCTAATTCTCACTTCATTATGCAGGAGGTCGTCAATGATGTACTCTCATTTTACAAAGAGGAGATCGCCGGGGAAACATACAATTTGATCCATCTTCGCACACGTTCAATCTCGTCCTCAGGAGTATCGGGGAGTGGGGCGAATGGAGAGTGGACGGCCTATGACACATTGCGGCTCCTTTGCGATGAAATCAGAGAGGCGACGCACAGGATCGACGGACTTTTGCGATTGGAAGAGTGTGAAAGAAAAGTACGGGGCAAGGCGGTCATGAGCGATATCGATGAGGTGGATGTCGAGATTGCCATGCAGTGGAGGGGTTGGCGAGACGGATATATCTCTTGGCATTTGGAATGCAAGAGGTACAAATTAGAGTTTTTGAAGCTCACGGTGACCGGCGAAAGCTCGGAGTTTACCAACATGTCATAAATACTGGGCCGGGAATCAACTCGAGATGCAAAATGAAAGTTGAACCTTGATCAAACACGTGGAAGCTGGCAATCCTGATGAAGCACGACCAATGAACAGTGTGGATCTACCGCCAAAATCTGACGTGAATGGCTGCGAGTTTCGCTTCCCATTTTTGCGCCAGGACCGACGGGCCGAGAGCCAAGTGCGCAACCTGTCCAATACTATCCTTGCCGCCACCGAGAATACGGAGCAAACAGCTCTTAGGACGAAAACGTTAGACTTCCGAAGATAGAGACATTCAATGGAACTTCTCCGGTGAAGCATAATGGTCCCACGACTTCCACGATAGGCGTTCGTTCCGCAGCTCTGAACGACCGGACAGTTCGGGCTACTAAAAATAACAGCTGTGTGGAGTGTATTTCAAGAACTTGGCTCCGAGCGAGGCGGTCACAGCGAGCAAAGGGAAGGAGAAAGGCGGAAGCATTGATGGAAACAAATGCCAAGAGATACAAGGAAATTTCGTTGAATTGGTCGCCGCGTTGAAGATACGGTAGGCTAAGTGTCAGCGCAGAAAATCGGTATACAAGTGGGAGAACCGCCAATGAAAATCGAACGGTCCTCTCGCGAGCACCGCGTGAAGCAGGTCAGATCAAGGCCACATCGTCTTTGGGATCATCGTATTTCGCTCTCCGACTTGCAGCCTCTTGGCGGAACTGGCGGGGCAAGAGAGCAAGACCGATGGCGTACAGCGACCAAATAGCCTTTGATCCGCGTCTTTCAGAGTGCTATTTGGGGACAAGAGTATAAATGGACTCACGACGACAATACCTAGCCAAAAGTGCTTGCATTTCCAAGTGACAGGATGCACGTTTCCGGTGATTAAGCCCCATTCAGTCCAGAGGCCGTAGTGGGTCTGAATGTGGGGCTTGGTGTTCTACTGCGAAAGAAAGGTGTGAAAGCTCGTACCTGCCATGATGCGAGCCCAACAATGGCCAGTCCGAGAACGGCATGGAGGTAGTTCTGCGGGCGGCGGCCACCGGGAAAGCGGATGGGGATTTTCACCCAGTGGATGAATGTACCCAAGAAGACTTGGCAGAGGTACATCACCAACAGCGCAAGTCCGGCTTTCTACGTGCCAGTGAGAACTTCGATGGGCGATATATTTTACGGCACGCACCTGATGAGGGTCATTGAAGTGAAGTTGGCCGCCCATACTTGTTGTTTGGTATCCAAGCGCGAAGGCAGTGAAGATGAGCGGGCCGGTTACGAGGAAGTTCACGACGGCATGAGGCCAGAACCAGCTATGTCGCACAGTGCATTAGAAGGTTATTGACCGACTTGCGAGGACACAACGCTTACGAGTTTGTGAATGTGCGAAGGTATCGAGCGATGAGTATCCCCAGGGGCAGAGCCACGAGATACGCAAAGAATGCGATGTGGGCGTGGATTCGCGCCTTGCTTTCAAAAGGGGAGAGGGGCAAGGTAGACATGGACGATGTAGTTGGGCGTGAGTGGTAGAGCTCCAAAAATTCACAACTCTGCCTTTATATTTGTATGCGCAGCCTGCCGGGAGTATTCCGGCCACTCGAATCAGCAGAGCATCCAACACGCGTCGGCGTGTGGTACGGTGCCAGCCTGGGAAATGACTTAGGTGTAAGGGGATAGAGCGCTAAGTGACAAACCCGTAGGAATCGAAAGAAGCTGGGGTGCGAGTAAAAGGGAGGCAGCTGGGCAATGATGTTAACAACGAAACGCTGCAACGAAACGAAAGAAGGACATACATGAATAAGGTCAGTCAAAAATCGCAATAAGTGGTTGTGTATTCACAGCTGAAACCTGAAAATCCCACGAAAATTAAATTTATCTCGAGGTGTGTGCCGCCACATCCGAAATTGGGATTTCTAAGAAAAGAATTGCTGACAGAATGACGCACCGAAGACAGGTTCTAAATGATGGATTCCGCGAGGAAGCCTTGCTTTTGGTGGCGAGCACTTACTGCTCAGCTCATCCAATGATGACAGTTAGGAACAGAAGTGTGACAAACAAGGTACAAATCAAGGCAAAGCATGTAGCACAGCCACAGACGTTGGCTTCCAGCCTGCACCCATGTCTGAACGCGTTAGCGCGTTCGAAGAGACAGTACCGCTCTTGGGCGACTCTTCTGGTGGCTATGAGAGCACACAGGCACCATTGGACCATATCGCTTCCGTCGCCGCATCGCAGAGGGACGGTGCGCACCGTGACGCGTCTGATAAGCAAAACCTCTAATTCGATCGTGTAGAAACCTTTGGAGAGACTTTTGACAATGTCCCCCGTGCCAAGCGGAAGCTCGGTAAATCCAGACGGGCTGCTCATGGCAGGCAATTTATTTTTCTTCCGCAGGACTGACTAGCGCGGTATTTCTGGTCTTCAATCGTGTTATCGGTACTGGGTGGGCCGTCGCAATTTTGGTATTTTTCTTCGAGGAATGCTGATATAATTGGTTCAAGAATATATGCCACTCCAAGTGTAATCCTTCGCACTTCGGGCAGCGTCGGCGTTGCCCTCCTCATGTGGTTTCTTGGTGCACTCATCGCCGCCGCTGGGACAGCAGTTTACGTTGAGCTTGGAACTGTTAGTTTCCAACTCGTCTTCGGTTAGTTGAACTGATTATGATGTAACAGGGTCTCCCAAGGAACGGAGGCGAGAAGAACTACCTGGAGTTCATCTATCGACGACCCCGCTTCCTGGTCAGCTGCTCGTTCGTGGCGTATACACTCATAATCGTAAGTGGTCTTGTGCATTGCAACCCAAATTTGAGCGTTCTACAGGGTTCCGCAGCGGCCAATAGTATCGTCTTCGGAGAATGTTTGCGTTTCTCACCTTTATCAACATTCCCTGATACACACAACAGACGTTCTCAACGCCCTCGATATAGAACCCACCCGCTTCGCTTCCCGCCTCGTCGCCATCCTCGTCCTCACATTCTGTCTCCTCGTGCACGGCACCCTCCTCACATTCGGTGTCCGTCTCCAAAACACTCTTGGCGCCTTCAAGCTCATCATCCTCTGTGCCATCTCCCTCCTCGGCGTCCTCTCTCTCCTCGGGGTCCCCGGCCTCGCAGTACGCGCGCCCTACGAGACCCCGCACAACTTCCTGTCCTGGGCCGCATTCTGGGAGGGCAGCGGCACGGGCGCGAACGGGTTCGTCACCGCTCTGTACAGCGTCATCTGGTCCTTCATCGGGTACGCGAACGCGAACTACGCGCTGTCGGAGGTGCGGGATCCGGTGCGGACGATCAAACGCGCTGCACCGCTCGCGATGGGTGCGGTCAGTGTGATGTACATGGCGATCAACGTTGCGTATTTTGCTGTTGTGTCCAAGAATGATATTCTAGGCAGTCGTCGGATCGTTGCGTGCGTGGCGATCCCTTTTTCCTTCTATGAATATGAATGGTGCGATTCATTTTGAAACAGCGCGCTATTCTTCCGCAATCTATTTGGGCCTGCCACCGAACGGGTGAGCTTGAGCCCGATTCAATTCTGACTGCTCTCTTGACACCGAGTCCTTCGTAGGCACTGAGCGCCTTCATCGCTCTCTCGACGCTCGGAAACCTGTTGGCGGGGCAATTCACACAGGGACGAGGTGCGATTTTGTTCCTTCCATGTACGCTCGCAGTGCCCTCATGCAAATGCACACGACCCCAGTGATCCAAGAACTCGGGCGCGAAGGCATCCTCCCCTACTCCGCCTTTTTCGCGAGCAACAAGCCCTTCGGCGCGCCACTCGCGGGGCTGCTCACGCAGTATCTCGTCTCGTGCGCGTTTATCCTCGGGCCCCCACCCGGCGATGCGTATCTGTTCATGATCAGCAGTCAGTCCCCCCCCTCCTCTCTCCCGTTCCCTAATGTAACCCGCTGACACTGACGCGCGCCAAACACAGCATCTTCGTACTCCCTCGCACTAATCAATACGCTCGTGTCGTTTGGCCTATTGCTGCTGCACACGCCGGCGTACAAGGCCTTCGGATGGGCGCCCCCATTCCGCGCACCCCGCATCGTGACGGTGCTGTTCTTCCTCTCGAACGTGTTCCTCGTCGCTGTGCCGCTCGTCCCGCCCGCGCCGGGACGCCGCGTGTATGATGCGCTGCCGTATTATGTATGTCCGCTTCTCTCTCCCTTTTCCCGCTTCTCCTTTTCTCCCCTTTCGCCCGATGCTTTTCTGAATCCCGAGTGAATTGAACTAATTTGTGACACACGGACTGACGCGCACACAGCTGCACGTCGTCGTCGCGCTCGCAGTCTCCCTCCTCGGCGCCGCATACTGGTACGTGTGGGGCGTGTGGCTGCCCCGCAGGAGGGGGTATACGCTCGAGCGCGTGTGGGTGCTGCAGGACGACGGCGTGTCGAGGTGGGTGTTCCGGCGCAGTGGCAGTGATTCTTCTGCCGCTGGGGAGAGTGGGTAGGCCCCAAACTAGACTTCTTGGTATTTTGGATTCTCTCGCTCCCGCTCTCTGTCTTTTGCTGATCTACGTAGACGTATGTTTGACTCCCCTGCGAAATGTTGTGAGCCCAGCCATTAGGATCTTTTCGGATATCTATTCGGGTATGTTCGGGTTCGAAACATCACCTCGATTTTTCAAAAAAGCTTGTGGTCCTCCGTTGCCATGGTGAATCAAAGGTGGATTGATACCGATCGATTCATCAAGATGGTGTCGAATGTCAACTGTCATCGCAACTGCGGACTCGCGGAACGGAACATGTTTTCTTCTTTTCAGAACATATTGCTCTGTGAGTTCATTATGGTTGACCTCGGCTTGTTGATTTCTTCGATGGTCTCCGTGGAGGAACTTCATCGCGCTGCAATGGGAAAGTCTCGACAAGTACTCTTTTCAATTTGCGGACGCCGAAACTAACAATTCAAATAGCGATCCGCACAACCGAAATAGCTCCGATAGGCACGCCTCGTGGTGGCTCGAATTGGAATTTGAAGGCTGACTTGGGCAGAAAATGTCTGGCGCCGGCGGCGCAAAATTCTGGCAGACATCAGTACGCTGGCTGTTTGGTGCGTGTGATTTGCGAAACGTAGGTGGACCTCACAGCACGAGGAGGTCACTGAACTGCCGAGTTGAAATTCGCTTTGAATTCGCTAACCGCTGATCCATGGAGCTACGTTTTGATAGGATTCGCTAAGGTCGAAGGGATTTGCGGCTGATTTGCACCACTCATCTTTCCCCCACCTCTCTCTGTGGGCCTGCTTCACGCGCAGCTCCCTGCGATGCTCGATGACCAGGCCATGACCACTCAGAATAGCGCCGCGACTATCCAGGCACTGTACGTTGGCCCTGGTGCAATTATATTCCGAGTCGTTACTAATGGGCTCCGGCGGGCCGCAGACGAATACACGATGTTCTCTTCGTCGCATCTATAAGTCAGTGGCAACGATGCTAATCTCTCCTTGTACCTATCATTGACCTTTCCGAAGGCTTCCTGTATTTCGAGCCCGTCTCATCACGACATTATCTTAGTTCTAACCTCGTCGTTGATAGGTATTTTGACCATCTTATCACCTTTGGTATGCTGTCTGTGCACTGCGAGGACCTATCTGATCATTGCTACCTTTAGGTGACGAAATTCGGTTTCTTTGGAAGAAGGCAAAGACTCCGAGCACCTACAGCTTTCTTGTTAATCGTTACTTGGCATTTTTCGGCGACATTGTTGTAACTTTCTTTGTATTCAAAACCATCCCGTATTCGGTGCGTTTCTTCTTTGTATCTTGAGTTTTCGCTTACCAAGGTTTTAGTGGTCAGTTATTCTGTTGAATTTGAATCATAATTCTTCAAATTCAGCATTGTCGAAGGTGTAAACACGTCAACCTCTTCCGGGAAATTCTCCTCATCCTCAACCAGACTGCTATTTGTCGTACGAGCTCCCGAATCCTTTTCAACTCCACTGTAATAAAATCCCCGCTCACCAGTTTTCCTCACTGTGAGGATTTATGCATTGTATGGCCGCCAAACGAAGGTGTGGGTATATATGCTAGGAGCTGGCGCTATTCTCATGGGGGTTTCGTTGGTGAGTTGATGGATTCTGCAGGACGTTAATGATATCTAACGAGAACATTGAATTGTAGTGGGCCATCAGCGGAAACGGCGGCACACCTGTGGATGGTGTCGTGGGCTGTCATATTGCCAACTCACAAACATCGTTTGTCCGTTCAGGTTCTCATCGATTTTTATGCTGAACCTAGCCCAATTTTTCCAGCGGTATTCGTGGGTGAACCCTTTCGCGTTGTGTTCCGCCGCTCATGCGGTGTAGATCTGGCCGTACCTTGGGAAGCCTTGTTCATCTATGACGTGTTGAGTTAGTATGCCGATTCGCGGTCTCGTTCTCACTGATCTGGTTTGTAGTCGCCGCAGCATTGTTGTACAAATCCCTGCAAACGCGTAGCGAGTCCAGGAGTGAACCGTTGCTGAGTCTTCTCATCAGAGATGGTCTGTGTCAGCGCCCCTCTGATGAATTTCACTGACACTATTCTCGCTAGGCGCCGTGTATTTTGTGTAAGAATTTCCTCTGAATCCATAGCACAGTGAACGATATTCTGTGTTCAGAGTAATGGCCGCCATCAATCTCGCAAACATCCTCACATTCTATGTAAGGGTTTCTTTCTTCCGGAACTGCCTAAACTGAGCCTCGTAATCCTAGCTGGCAGGAGTGAGCCAATTCTTCGCGCGATGTTGTCCTGAAATTGACACTTTTTCCAAGCCTCTGCTTCGTGGTTGTCTATCGACCATGGCCAGTAGGTGGGTTTGTTCCTTGATTGTCTGAACAGTTTCTGAACCCCACCAGTCTCTCTGTCACGATGATGTCGAGGCTCATGCTGAACCTACACGCCGTCGAGAGCAAGGGGATATTCTCTACCGCTGCGCATGTCAAATTTTCGGGCTCCATGACATGGGGTGAATCCAGAGTCGAGCTGGATACACTGTGGACGAGAGATCTGGAACGGAGCGCCTGTATTTCTCATCAGAGTATTGATATTTCCCATGAAACATAGGCCATGTCAAACTGGACAATGTTGTATTTTTAGTATTGGTTCTTGCTGTGTAAAATCCAGCCGTAGTTTCCACTGAGCAACAGATGTGAAGGAGAGCAGAAAGGTAGTCGACTACACGGAGAAGTTGGTCGGTCGAATAAATGACCGGCGCATGCTTCGAGATGGGATAAGTCAAACGAACGTGTGCGTCTATTGCGTAGAGTGAGTATACTGTAGACAGAGTTACGGAGCGTCGTGGCCACGATAAGTATAGGAAAGGTGTCAGTGACTATGTTTGCTCAATCGAAAGCTTCTCTATGTATGTAATTTTATTCCAGCACTTGCTTTGCATCCCCCGCCCAGTTCTGATGATGATTTCTTGCCTCATTACCACCAATACCCACTAAACCGTATGCGTCCGTCTCCGCGTCCTTGCCAACGGTGGGTGCGGCAAGGAAGACACCCGGGTGCGCGATGTTGAGTGTGAACATCGCGAGGGTGATCATAGCACCGTCCAGTACGTCTGCAAAGAAATTGTTAGTGTGGAATAAGATTAGTTTGAGAAAGAAGTTATGTAAATGGTGAGCAGCATCCCGATAAAGCTCAATCTCAGAAACAAGGGATAGAAAGACAAACGAGGGGCCCAAGAAGAAATGATGGAGGAAAGTAAGCGACGCACTGAAGTACACCTGTGTGTGGATGATCCGCCCGGTCCAGCCATCGCTCAGTTCAATTACACGGTACACCGCGCGAATAAATAGACACGTTGTAGTGAGCCCCAGAGCGCAGACGAAAAGCTTGATCTTTGGACTCAGTGGTACCTGTGTCTTGCTAGACGGCACAAGTGGCCGGTTGTTGAGGTAGCGCAGGAGGAACTCAGAAGCGCAAAGGACAAAGACGGATATTGCAACTGGTATCAATCCGCCCTCGGCATGTGTTGGACCAGAGGAGGAATAAAAAAAAGGCGCACCCATCTGGAGGACGATCCCACCGAGCATGACGTTCCCACCCAGGTTCGGATTCTTTCTCTGGTTCACGGCGGTCGCGGCCATCCCCCCGCCGATGGCTTGTATAACGAGGGATATGACGTCCTGCGACGGGATATCAGCCGGGCATAATCATGGGGAAGTATTCGGCGCACGCAAGAGAGGAATACAATCATATCTGCGACAGGAAGGAGTCAGGGAGTCAGGCATGTAAGGAAGGAGTGAGTATGGATACAGACAAAGCTTCGGTGACATGCGACTATAGCCTGGGCTCAAAAGATTGATGATGCGGCCAAGAATAATGAAGTTGGCGGCGGCCAACGGGGTCGGCTGAGTGTAGATAGTTTAGATTTTGGTTCAATTGGTGGGAGATATTAGGCTCACTCCCATGATGGTGCAGACGATTCTTGGGTGAACATGAACTTGAAGGGATTCCACATGTCAACGGTATGAGGAGACTCACTGCATCTCATACGCCTGGAACATGTGCGGCTCTTGGGATGACCACAGCCGTCCGGCCCAGCCCAAAGTCTCCAATACACCTGCAAAGATTACCGACGGAAAGAGCCACCACAGGCGGTAATGCGTAGCCTGCCCAATGTGCAGAACTGAGTAGAATTTTGGTTAATGACGGCGTCGAATGTGCGAGGAAATAGTAACAACGCACTAGTGGAGAGGGCAAAGAGCGCAACATAGAGAATGCAAACGTACTCTGTGGGTGTGTACCCATACGGTGAAAACGTGTTGACGGCAGCGTGTGTGGGCAGTACTCTCGTGTACAAGGCTTCATACGGTGAAAACGACGGCGACATGCTGTTGGCAGCGCGTATGTGGTCGTCTTCGCATACAAGACCTTATATACTTTCTTCAAGATCATCGTTCACATGGATGTGAATTGCCAGGCGGTAAAAACGGGTAAGATGTCAGCATCCTGACGCGATTCGGATTAGGAAGAACGCACACTGATCGGTAATGGTCGGACCGGGATCTTGAGTAAGTTTGATGCCCCATCAAATGATGTCGGCAGTCGCGGCGGCGGTGAACTCGATTTTCTTCGAGGTTCGGAGGAGGCTGGCAAGCTGAAAGACGAGGTCTGGAATCTTTACGCACCAAACAAAACCCCCATGCACTTTTTTCACATCATTTATCAGTGTTTGAACGGCAATTAGGATTTGCACCATTACATTCTCTCTACTACTTCTTCGAAGTTCGCACTGAATTGCGGTTGCGGACTTATGCTACATAAAATCATTGTTTGTTGACCTCGAGGCTTACCCCTGTCTATGTATGTAGTTTAACTCAAGCCACATTCTTTGTATCCTCCACCCAGTTCTGATCATTATTTCTTGCCTCGCTCTCCGTCTCCGCATCCTCGTCGACTGTGAGTGTGGCGAGGAAGATACCTGGGTGGGCGATGTTGATCGTGAACATCGCGAGGGTGATCATGGCTCCGTCGAGCACGTCTGCAAGAAGATTGTTAGTGTGGGATAAGATTAGTTGAGAACGAAATTTAAATGGCGAGCAGCATCGGGACGAAGAAGAAAGGATGGGAGATGACGCACTAAAGTACACCTGTGTCTGGATTATCCGCCCGCTCCAGCCATCGCTCAGTTCGATTACACGGTACACCGCGCGAATAAATAGACACGTTGTGGTGAACCCCAGAGCGCAGAGGAGAAGCTTAATCTTTGGACCCAGTGTTACCTGTGTCTTGCCAGACGCTGACGACCCAAGTGGCCAGTTGTTGAGGTAACGCACAAGAAACTCAACGGCGCAGAGAACAAAGACGTAGATTGTAACTGAAATCAGTTGGCCCTTGCATGTGTGAGACCAGAGGAAAAAATGCGCACCCGTCTGGAAGATGATCCCACCGAGCATGACGTTCCCACCTAGCGTCGGATCTTTTCCCTCGTTCACGGCGGTCGCGGCCATCCCTCCGCCGATAGCTTGTATAACGAGGGATATGACGTCCTGCAGAGAGATATGAGCCGGGGATAATCATGGGAAAGTATTCGGCGCACGCAACAGAGGAATAGAATCATGTCTGCGACAGGAAGGAGTCAGGCATGTACGGAAGGAGTGAGTATGGATACAGACAAAGCTTCGGTGACATGCGACTATAGCCTGGACTCAAAAGGTTAATGATACGACCAAGAATAATGAAGTTGGCGGCGGCCAGCGGGGTCGGCTAGTAGATGCAGTTAGACGGTTAGACTTTGGTTCAATAGATCGGAGATATTGGGCTCACTCCCATGACGGTGCAGACAATTCTTGGGAGAGCATGAAGGAATTTCATATGTCAATGTGTAGTGACTCACTGCATCTCATACGCTTGGAACATCTGCGGCGTTTTGGATGACCATACGCGTCCGGCCCAGCCCACAGTCTCCATCACACCTGCAAAGATTACCGACGGAAAGAGCCACCACAGGCGGTAGTATGTGGCCTGCCCAATGTGCAGAACTAATTAGAATTTTCGTTAACCACAGTGTCGAATGTGCGAGAAGATAGTAACAACGCACTGGTGGAGAGGGCAAAGAGCCCAACATAGAGGGTGCAAACGTACTCTGTCGGTGTGTACCCATACGGTGAAAAGGATAGCGACATGTTCGTGTGTCCCAACCTGTTTGTTATCGTGTTAAGTATCTTCAAGCCAGGCCAGTCGCGGTAATACGGATATCGATGTCAGCAAGGCTGACGCGATTAGGGAGAAAGCGGCCCAACGGAACCACGGTCCGCTTTGCTTCTTGAAGGCAGGATTTCAATCAGAGGACAGCGGCATTCACACCGGCGACTAAGGGACTAGTGACTAACTTTAATAAGGGTTGGTCGAGGCCGCAAAAAAGTTCTGGCCTGCCTTTATACTGTGTTAGCACTCATAGACCACAGATCTTGTTGCGCCCACCGTCTGTGGGAACACATCCGTATATGGCTGGAGATGAGGCCGGAAAAAAGAAAATCGACCCGTTTTTTTTTTTTTTTTGAATGCCGGTTCCCCCTTGCACTGAATTGCTATGAAATCATCAGAATCTTCAGATAAACAGCACTCGGCGAAACCTTTCCAATGTGAGACGGCGTCCTGAGGCCTGGCGGCCTGTGCTATAGTATACGGGCGGCCAGCTGCAGTGTGTGTGTCGAAGCCAAGTTGTGGCTGTACATCGGCAATCACTAAACTGAGGTCCTTGCCAAACACGTGCATCTATTCTTGACTTCTTTCACCTTGCTTTTCACCCTTACATTGTAGGCTGCCTTTGGACGCCAAGCTCCGACTGCTTACAACGGACAGAGGAACGCCTGCCCTTCAACTCAGTTCTTGAGTGGCAGACTCTTCGAACTCGCGAGTCGCCACCACGTCGACTGTCGGACATGACGCGAATTCTGCTTCCGTTACACAACTTTTGAGCCTTTTCATCCCAGGAACCTTCCACCATGTTCAAAATATTGACGTTTCTAAAAATCCCTCAACGCTTCCGCCGCTGACGCGCCGCGATGACCGAAGTTTTTCCGACAAGAACTCCAGCAGGTGACTACCCACCTGACGCTTGTGGACTGGTTTAAAGTACCACTTTCGATTGCAGCGTTGGTCGGCGCCCTCTTACGATGAAGTTTCTTGCTGCCCTCGCCCTCTCCTCCCTAGTATCCAGCGTTAGCGCGCTGGGACAGGATACTTGCGTCTCATTCCAAGCCTCCGCGTCCACATTCTCAATCGCAAGCAACGGAAAGGCTGCCCCTCTGCTTTTGTCTTCGGACGACTGGCCTGGTGTTCAGCGCGCCGCGCAGGACTTTGCCGCAGACATAAAACGAGTCACCGGCACAACACCAACAGTGGCCAACGTCTCCTCCTCTGCCACCTCTCGGTCCTCGCTTCCAATTATCATCGGAACTCTCGGAAAATCTTCCCTCATTGACCAGATTGTGAATACCACAAAACTCGACGTGTCTTCGATCGAGAATACCTGGGAAGCGTTCATGACGCGAGTGGTTGCAAACCCACTACCCGGCATAGAAAAGGCGTACTTGATTATTGGTGCGGACAAAAGAGGGACGATATTCGCTATGTAAGCAATACAATTGAAACCGTAGTCCTCATTTATTCATACCGACCTAGGTACGACCACTCTGAGCAATTTGGTGCGGAATAAATCATCTACTTCCATCTATTACCCAATGCTCGAGCTCTCTGTTCAGGTGTCTCGCCGTGGTATTGGTACGTACATATCTCCAACACATGAGCACCGTTTAAGCCTCCACAGGTGGGCAGATGTTCCACCTACTCAACATTCCGCACTTTTCGTGACGCCCAGCGGTTGCTCCCACGGCGCGCCGTCTGTTAAGTACCGCGGAATATTCCTGAACGACGAGCAACCCGCATTGCAGAACTGGGCCGCAGAAAAATTCACAAACGGCACGGGCGCGGCGTTGACCGGCTCTCCATTCAATCATTTCTTCTACACGAAATTGTGAGAATTCTTGATTCAGTAACGATGTCTACTGAAATCGTGCTAGGTTTGAACTAATGCTCCGTATCAAAGCGAATCATCTTTGGCCGGGTATGTACCACCACGCCTCTTGCGTTAATCTCTTCTCACTCTCTACTTACAGCGCAATGGAGCAGGTTGGTAGAGCATCGATACTGTGCGCCGTCTCCGCTAATCACGAACGTTCCAGCGCTTTCGGAGTTGACGATTCAGTGAATCAATTCATGGCGGATTATTACGGGATAGTCATGGGCTCGAGGTGCGTAACCCCCATCCCCATGGTTTAGTGTCAACTAACATTTACTCTAGTCACGAAGAGCCAATGTTGCGTTCAATTCCCGCAAGTCTTTACGGATCAAGGTTGTAATCGACACTGCTCAGTGTAAACAGGTCGAATGGAATCTTTTTGGTGTTGGGCCATGGGATTACTCGTCAGTCGTTGTTCATTAGTGCATAGTCTTTGCTTCATGCAGACCTCATTTTGGCAGGGTCAACGCTGCGGAAATCAACGCGTTCTGGCTTAATGGAACCATCCGCGGCAAGCCGTACGAGAACGTTTGGACCATTGGGATGAGAGGAGACGGGGATGGTGTGCATATTTCTTTTCCAGCCGTGAAACGTTTATTTCATTTGGACAGAACCGATAACCGGCGCGGACGCGATAACCCTCCTTGAGGAGATCACGGCCAACCAGACCCAGATTTTCCACCAAGTATTTCCCGGGACTGACGTCAGCACTATCCCGCAGGTGTGGGCACTGTACAAGGAGGTCGAGGGATATTATGACGAGGGGTTACGGGTAGATGACTACGTTACTTTGCTGTGGACGGACGATAAGTGTGTCTGTTCCCTCCAGAGTGTTGGAACGAAACTAATGCTCCTTATCTGTGTAGCTGGGGGAACGTACGGCGATACCCTCTACCTTCGGAGCGCAACCGAACGGGTGGAGCCGGGGTCTATTACCATGTGAATTTGGTTCTATCGTCCTCTGATGTGCGACGGGACTGACTTCATCCCTCAGGTCGACTATGTAAGGACGGAGCATGTGTGCGAAACTCTCCTAACTGACCCCACACCTAAGGTTGGCGACCCGCGGGATTATAAATGGATTGCGGTCAGTGTCACTCATCTTGCCAAGACTGTTTTCAATCTCAATATATGGCGTGTAGGGCGCTCAAATCTCCAAGGTTCGTTCTGATCGTGCCAGTTCAGCCCCCGAATAACTCTACCTCGACCCATAGATCTACGAGCAAATGTCTATCGCCATCGACCGTGACGCTAGCACCCTGTGGATGCTCAACGTCGGAGATTTGAAGCCGTACGAACGCGACACAGAATTCTTCATCACGTACGGGTGGAACGCGACCCGCTGGAACCCCGACAACCTCGACACCTTCGTGTCCAGCTGGGCCCAGCGCGAGTTTGCGTTATCCGCCACAGATGCGGCGACTGTCACGAGTATCGTCGGGAACCTCACGCGGTTCAACGCCCGGCGCAAGCCCGAGCTGGTGAATGGGACGACTTATAGTTTGATCAATTATCGAGAGTCCGTGCCTCAATCTTTCTTGCCGCGTGCGCTGATGGACGTTATGTTCGGTTCAGGGCGGAAAACATGCAAGCTTCGTGGAACCAGCTGCAGACCGCGTCGGCGGCGATATACAACAAGCTGTCCGCCGCCACGAAGCCTGCATTCTACGAACTTGTTCACCACACGGTTTTAGCAAGCGCCAATCTCGGGAACATGATGATTGCGGCGGGCCAAAATAATCTCCGTGCCAGTCAGGCGCGGCTCAGCGCTAATGCGCTTGCGAATCAGGTTGAGACGTTGTTTGAGAACGATTTTGACCTGGAGACGCAGTATCATACCTTGCTTGATGGCGAGTATCTTCTGTTCGTCCGTTGAGAATGGGGCTGACGCGCAGTCGACAATTTATAGGAAAATGGGACCAGTGCGTAATTGTGGTGGATCTTTTCGCTTCGAGTTAACCTCAGTTCCCACAGCATGATGGACCAGACCCGTGAATTGGCTCAACCTTTTGTTAGAAGATGACGCTAACTGGTTATCGTATAGATCTCGGCTATGCTTACTGGCAACAACCGATGACCAACTCGTAAGAGTTTGTTTCCCTTTCTCACCTCCATCATACTCATCGATTGTGTTCAGCATGCCGCCTGTTACGCGCGTCCAAAAAAACAAGCAGGCCTTGCCTGGCATAATGAGGATTTCGCCGGAAGGTTCGCTCGCGGCTTGGTCTGGATTTCTTGTTTCGTCTTGAAGTTTGTGTGTTAATACTCCTTAGGCCGGGAGATAACCAGTTCCAATGTGCTGCGATGATCAACTGTCCTCCACCGTACGCGCACTCCGCTACACAGTCGAACCATGTCTCACTCGCTCTTTAGGACACTCAATATAGACCAATTCGATCCAATTCCGAATCGTTTCATCGACGTCGGCGCCGGTGGACCTGTTCCGTTCACATTCACGGCGGTTTCCAATTCGTCTTGGTTGACCGTGTCCCCGTCGCATGGTTCTATTTCTCCGACGAATACTGAGGAGCGAGTCTTTGCGTCGGTTGACTGGAGTCAACTTCCAGATGGCCTCAGTTTCGCGAACATTTCGTTCACGGCTATGTCTGGCACCCCGCCGACGACCACAGAATATCCCGCGTTTATTGTGGCTAACAAAACGAGCGTACCGGGTGGGTTCAAAGGTGTGACCGCAGCACTTTTTGTGTACTTTCCTCACTTATTGGGACGATAGGCTTTGTAGAGGCTAGTGGTGCAGTCGCATTCGAGGCTGAGCATGCCACGCGAAACAACTCCGTCGCAGGTATGTTCTGGAGAATTTTACCCGGTCTCGGACGGACGCTCTCCGGCGTCACCCCGTGGCCAAGGCTTGGCAATAACGAGAACAATTTTACCGCCGGCACTGGACCCTCCCTGTGCGTTCCTCTTCGGACTATCAGTCTCATTCTAAACTAACCAAACACAGAGAGTATGACTTTTTCACGTTCACTGACTCGAACTCCACTGTCACCACATATGTCTCGCCATCGAACAACGGACTCGGCGCGGATCGTCCTCTTGGTTTCGCCGTCCAGGTCGACAGCAATGCACCTCAGAGCAACTACTTCTATCCACCTGCGGCGCCTGGCCTGCAGCCTGCCGCCTGGGATGGTCTCGACGGATTTGCCGCGAACTCAATTATCGCTGTGCCGAACGCGATGACTCTCGCCCCCGGCGCGCATACGCTGAAGGTCTGTTTCACCCCGCTCAACTTGAACGCAGTCAACTGATTCGTACTTGCCAAGATATTCATGATTGAACCCGCCGTGGTCGTTCAGAAGATTGTGATTGGTACGTTACTTGATGTTAGTGTGAATTTCTGGCGCATTGATTGATGCTCTGTGTTTGATAGATACCGGGGGTGTTCAGCCAAGTTATTTGGGACCACCCGAAAGTATGCTGATCCAGTAAAACCCTCAAAATGTATGATAAAATAATCTAAAATGAACTACAACGACCTCTGAGTCTTCAGAATATATTCTATGAATGGGCAGTCACTGCCAATTGGCTGACCTCAAGCAGGCAAGTCGACATTCTTCGAACTCTCCGCAAGAGGCTTTATTGTTTCGGGGCCTTTTTCGCCGTTTTTGTGACTACCATCGAAGATGTCCTCGGCGCACGTGACATGTTGGAAAATGTTCAACCTGTGCCGCGTGACATAACGGCGAACCTGATCACAGCTTGAGAGCGAACATAGGAGGACCTATTAGTGAGGTTGCGTTGATGCTCTATTGTTCATTCCCAGCTTTGTTCCTCAATTATCAAAACAAGAGAAAACATCATTTCCGCCTGAGCAGAAAATATTGTGTTTCATCGGAAGTTTTAAACTCCGCCATCACACCCGGCAGTTCCCGCCCCTTGGTTCAACTCTGCGAAGGTTGATATTGGGGTGAGCCCGGACTACATACGAGGATGCTAATATTCAAATAAGCAGACAATCCACTCAGAACAATAATTGTGTCTCCCCTGATCGCAGTTTCGACGGTCCGTGTAGTGGCTGTGACCGTGCCGCAGCCGTGCCGTGCATCAGCTCAGAAAATCTCCGACGCACCGGCCACGGCACCTGTGCCACGGGTGGTAAACACTTACCTATCGGCTACAATTTTGTCTAAATTGTAAGGGACAACGCAAGAGGAATTTATTGAGAAAAGCCTTTGACAAATATCGGAGTCGGACCCAATGCTGATGTGGTCCTATGAGTGGGGACAGGCATCACGGTTACCTGATGCGGCAGCTTTGTCCTTGTTTGTTCTCAATTACACTTCCGTCTCCCATGTTCCTTTGTATAGCGGGTCCCTTGTCCATCCTACGGACCTACTTTGACTGTAAAAAATGTTCATATGATCACTATCTATATGGCCCTCAAGTGAAACCTGCTAAAAATTCGATGCTATCTATGTATCTTGGAAGCCTCACTCACAATGAGTCACAAAATATGGTATCTCCCGCCATTTTATGGGACTTCGGTGATTCTGTCGCTGTAAAACTCTCCAAGTGGTATTTTCGATCAATTGAGCCATTTCTAATGTATTTTAAAGATTCCGATGCCAGGGAACAGTACTATAAGCATTTTCAAGTGTGTTTGTAGGTCCTTATGAGCATATGTGCATAACTGACTCCATACTGACCTGAACCTGGTTCAACGTCAGAATGTCACGGATGCGTGACATTCGTCACACTTCAACCTCTGCACCTCGTTCGAAGCCAGTTGACAGTTTTTATAACATTTTGGGAGGTAAAAATGTCTGTACAGTATATCAAGACCTATTTTGGTCATGGAAATTATATATTGAAACACTTTCTTTATCAGGGGACCTGTTTTCACCGAAGTCCTCAAAAAGCTTATACCTATCTCAATTCTGAGTGAGTTGCCTAAGTTCGGTGGGCATTGTCATTCAAAAATGTACTTTTTACCAAGGTACGCAGCCAGATTTTTTGTATTTGTCTCCCCTGCTGAATGGTGGTCCCTATTCCTTGTTGAATCCGCCCCTATTGCACGAAGTGAACTAAAATTTTAGATATGGCTTCGTACTTCTATTCTAGTGCTAATTTCATTGTGAGTTTATGTTTTATGGAAGATGCTAATGTATGTGGGTAGAGAGTTATAGCATTTTTGAAGTTGGAACCGACCGTCCCAGCCAACCAAACATGAGCAAAGCTGCCGCTTTGGGATCGAGTGATGCCTGCCCCCACTATGAGCAACAAGGTCCTCTGTATAAACCTGCTCACTCACGTGATCAGGAATTTGAACAGTTACTGATGCACCCAGTGAGAAAGGCATCGAGCCGGATTGAGCCGGAAAGAGACACATTGAGCCATCAACATGCCAAGCGAAATTGATCAAATGTGTTCAAGCAGGATAGAGTGATATTGAGCGAGCACGAACTTCATCGAATATTCTGTCTTGTATATCATACGACCACCGCGTAACTTCCCCGGGCCCATTGCCCGCGCAGTACTTGTGCCTTATCAAATTTCGCAATTCGTTTGAATCTAGCACGTGCTTTATGATTTGGTTGATGTCGCCTCTTCTTCTGCCTCTCCCATGTCCCTCGCCCGCCCACTTCAAGCCAGTCCCTCCAGCCCACAAAACTCATGAGGCGTTTTGCAAAAGTTTCAAGATACTTCTCCAAGGTCCTGCAGGCTGTCAATATCTGGGTGATTTCCTCCAAGCTCTCTGCACTCGCAAGCCCGAAGACTTTACAGTACACTCAAGCTCAAGTCGGGCTCAATTCAAGCTTTCTTCTGCACCTGAGCTCTCTCTGGATACTTTGATGACTCTATCCCTGCTTCAAGAAGCCTCAAGTTGGACCTGTTCTCAAGAACAGCCTCGGCCCTCAAGCATCGCAAAATGACAGTTATGAGGACTATTCGACTTGGAGGATGGTATGCGGGATAGTCGTGGGTGCTGGTGCATAGCGCCGGGACAATACACACTAAGAGTGTCTAAGTAGTTCTTACACACCTTTATATGAATCTCTTTCTCCTTCATAACAGCCTTGAAAACAATGGAAATATGAGCAGGGGAATTCCCTGGAGCTATATTACATCATGTATGTATGCCTCGACGAGCCTCGATATCCCTCGACGGCGCTCAATATCTCATCAAACAGCATCGAGGGAGATCAATATATGCTCAAATTTATCGAGCCAGATCGAGGCAATCGATCCGGCTCTTTCTCGCTCAATCCGGCTCGAGGCCTTTCTCACTGGGACTGATGCATTGATGTCTTGGTGGGTAGTCACACAACTTCTTGGGACGGATGATGGTGTGCAAAATAATATAAACAACTACTGTAAACAAGTACTAAGGTTGTGAATCTCGAGCAAGATTTAGGTCTAACAAAATGTTACACATATAAGAATCACTACTTGAGTGCTCAAGCCTAGGAGAATGAGCACTCTGAACCATCTTATCATTGACAAGCCCCATGGGAGCATTCTAATCCAGCAGTGCACCGTGTTCCTTCAAAAGAGTCACAATCTTTTCTCCGCCTCTCATAACAGCCGCCTTCTGCAAAGCACAGCTGCCCTGTGCTTGGATGTCCACACCATTCTTGAGCAGGAGGGTCACCACACGAGTTGGTGGCTTCCAGTATGGGCTGGCACATGCAGCTACCAATGCACCATTGTACTTTCCACCTGCTATGTTGACATCTGCATTATAGCTGAGGAGGAGTTCCACCATCTCCCCTGCACCCCAGTAGGATGCAGTACTCAACGCACTGCCATATTTCCCTCCTGCTAGGTTCACATCGGCACCATTCCTGAGAAGAAGGTGTGCAATCTTCACATGCTCCTTATAAGCTCCATGATTTGGTGCAACATCACATGCAACTATCAAGGCACTGCCATGTTTTCCGCATGCAAGGTTTACGTTGGCACCACTCTCGATGAGGAGTTGAACAATGTCTATTTGGGCATGATGGAAGGCAGCTGCTGCCAATGCACTACCATATTCTGTGGTCACCTGGTTGATGTTGGCACTGTTCTTGAGGAGAAGGCACACAATGTCAACATTGTGCCTCAATGATGCTGCCACTAATGGACTGTCATATTGTCCACCCATTAGGTTAACATTGGCACTGTTCTCGAGGAGGATGCGGATGATGTCGATATTTCCTGACCATGATGCCACACTCAATGGGCTCCCATGTTTCCCTGCCACTATGTCAATATCAGCTCTACTTGCAAGGAGGCGAGAAACACAGTCAGAATATCCCTGCTTGCAACAAAAGTGCAGAGGTGGCATAAATCCTCCCTCTAGAAATCCCCGAGTCCAGGAACATAAAGCATGGTACTGTTCAGTCCCATCCCATAAAAGCTGCATTGCAAGATCAAGCAGGGTTTGCTTGTCATCAGACTGTGATAGGTGGTGATACCAGTTATTTGCTGCATATTCCCTCAGTGGATATTTGCCGACTGTTCCATCTTCTGAGTAATTGTGGCTGAAGTAGAGAAGATAACTGATGCAGCTTTGTGAGATGAATCTATGTGAGACCTTCTCACTCAGATCACAAGAGAATTCCTTTTTGAAGTGGGCAGACAGAAGGTAGTCTTGGACTGATGCATGAGCCAGCACGACCAGTGAACCATCTACTTGAATAAGGCCAGCTAACCACTTGAGCAGTGCAGTGGTATTTGTATTCCATCGGTTTGGCTTATAAGTGTGCAGTGCCCCTGCCTGATCAGAAAATTTGAATGCAATTGCATCTGCAAGTTCAGCCAGATGAAAGCACCGATTCCGATGAAACATTATCCATCGCAATGCTGCTTTTGCATAAAGAAGATGTTCTCGGGGTATTGCCAGTATGAACCTGTCGTAGATCCCAAAAAGGTCATTGGGAAGTGTTTTCAGAGTCTGTTCCAAGTCTTCATCTTCACCATAGATGCAGCGGGATAATTCTGTGAGAAGGCACATAGCTAAGCGGAACCTGATGATATACTAATGAGCACTTTTTTTGTCACAGATATCAGTCTAACTCACATTCCATTACTTTTCTCCGTGATTCGTTCTGCAACCAGTGCTGCAGCCGGTTCCCAAGCTTCCAACTTTGGGTTCATTTGAAGTTCTCTGGTAACAAAACACTTGATGTCTTCCTGCATTATATTAGGCTCGAGTGTGATGTGGTTCATTTCACGAAAGCTCTTGGTAAAGATGTCACGGGTTTGACTTGTAATCAAGAGGTGTAGCATAGTTCGAGTTTCAGTCCTTGTTTTCAGTGCCAAGACAAGTTTTACAAGCTCCTCGAAACCGGTGCTGTCACATTCATCCAGAGCATCCAGGACAACATAGGTATGCCCAAGTTCCTGGAGGAGTTTGTGGAATATGTCCTGAATATCTGAGTATGTTGGTAATTTCTGTCCATTGACCAAGTTGTACTGGTTGTCAAGAGTCTGATATAAATTGGGAGAATGAGCTGAGAGCTGGAGCACAATTCGATGCAGAGCAGTTTCTATGCTCTGAGTCTCCTTGTTTCTAAAGTCAAAATAAAAGAATGCGATAGCAGGAGGCTGGCCTTGGACTGTTTCCTCTGCTCAAAGAGCCGCTGGATTATTGTTGAACTGTGCGTTTTATATTAGACAAAAAATCACGAGAAAGAACCAGAAGTTCACCTGAGAACACTTTTCCCGCTCCCAGCTATTTTACTAATGAGCCTTGGAATTTATGGCCTGAGGAAAGCTTACAGGGCCTTCAATCCAAAGAACTCCCGGATTATCTTCCCATTCAATGAAGCTGGCACTATCAAGAAGCCATTGTCCGGTGCCTTCCATACAAAGTTTCTCTGTGTCATGTTGTTTCTCTTTCATGTCAGGAGGGGATCGCAGCCACTTCTCCAGTTTTTCGTTGGCGCTATTTTGATCATGAGTAAACATGAGCGGACGGAGAAAAGCGAGATGGTATTTACACGGTATCAAAAATGTTGTTCAGCGTTCTCGTATTCATACTGTCCTGAATACAGAGATCCACCAAACGATTATTCTGTGACGGCGGTGAGTGACAACACAAAGACTGCTGGTGTTTTACTCACCGCAAACCCAGTCCCAAACGAATCCAACTCGTTGTTGAGTTGGTGCATTTTGCGTTGCATTTGATCCCGCTTGGCAAAGCGAGCCATCTTTCCCTGATCGTCGTAGGCCTTTATGAACTTGGAGGCCCTATCAATCAGGCTGTATGTAATGTAACGAATGAGATTCTGCAGTAAATCAAGAGATGGTGACCCAACGTCGCGTATTTTACAAGATCTTGTTTGAGGCGCCCAATTTGGTCGGAATGATTTGTTTCCTGCATCCGCAACACGGCGGCACAGATATCGCCGGTGATATCCGCAATGCGCTGCACGAGGGCATCATGATTCTCTTCTGTGCTCTTCAGTTCCTGAATCATAAAATCACGCGGTGAGTCGACTGGATTTTTTGGAATTTTAAAGGTAAGTACCTTATACGAGTCGATAATCTTGCGCAAGAGGGCTGCGGCGGGCCCCACGACTGGTGCTACCTGAGCGATATCTACCGCCTGATCCGCGAGCTCGAGAGCAAGGAGTACACTTTGGAGGATCCACTCGGCTGTCAAGCTTCCAAATTTCGGGGCCTCAGCGTCCGGATTGTTGCTCGATGAGTCTTGATCGGAACCCGGCTTCATGGATAGTGTGGATTTCTTGCGGTGAAACCAGCGAGCAGCCTTGGAGTCTGTCATGGTGATGAGAGTAGGATGAGAGATGAGAGTAGGATGAGAGATGAGAGTAGGATGAGGGATGAGAGGAAGACGAGAGATGGGAAGACAAGAACGAGTCCGTGGCCGTAATTACGGCAGAAGAGCGGCGAAGCAAACTAAGAATGGCACAAAGTAACTAAGCTCCTTATTGTCCTTGAGAGCGGCGCACGGAAGGTCTTAGATATCTCCTTTGATATGGTGTTCGGCACCGCTTGGTCGTCCCGTAGATAGATTGAAGAGATGACCTGGACAGAGGCTGGAATCGGAGTCACACGCCGCCTCTCGCTTTGCACCCGCTACGGCTTTGCACCGGTCCACACGAGTCCACATCTGTCCACATCCAGAGAAAGACGTTACTACCGGCGTTTCATGTCGTACATGTTCTTGTTACCATAATTAAATGCCTGAGGATTCGTTGGGACGGCGACCAGCCCTTGTTCCAAAGACAGACTACCCGGAGAGACCGCGAGAAAGGCCGAAGAAGGAAGGAAAGAAGGAAGATTACAAAGTTGAAAGAGTCGGGGAGACAACACTGGATCGGAACTCGTCTTGTCAGCCGTCGCAACCTGTGGATGAGCAAAACCGAAGGGAGAACAAAGAGGGTGAAGACAGGTGAAGACCGAATGTAGCGACTCCCGACTTGATCCGATGATTCCGATGACTCCTGCCTTCTTCAATTCGTTCACTCGAGTTTCCCAAGTCGTTCAAGTCAGCATTTTCCGAGTGTTCTTCGAATTGGCTAGCTTGGTATCCTTCTCAAGGCTTTGAACCGAAGCTTTTTCCGAAAAGAATTTCGGACGACGCGCGTCCGCCGCGTGGCAGTGTCGCTGATTCGGACATGCGAGTGGGTGCAGGTGGACCTGGTGGGTGCCCATTGCGTCCCGACTCTCCCTTTTTCAAGCACACTGAGACCTTCAACCCCAGCCAACGACAGTGGAATCTGGATATCATGATTGACTCCATCGAAACTTGTGTTGACAGCCGTCGCAACCACAAAACCGAAGAGAGAACAAAGAGGAGTGAAGACAGCCGGAGCCGAATCTAGCGACTCCCGACTTGATCCGATGACTCCTGCCTTGTTCAATATCGTTCACTCGAGTTCCCAAAGTTGTTCAAATCAGCATTTTCCAAGTCGCGTTCAAGTTGTTCAACTTGGTTGCTTGCAAATTGGTATCCTTCCAAAGGCTTTGCACCGAAGCGGAAGAGACGCGTCCGCGTGTGGCAGTGCCGCTCTTCGGACATGGGTGCAGGTGTGACCTGGTGGGTGCCTATTGCGTCTCGATTCTCCCTTTTTCGAGTACACTGAGCCCTTCAAACCCAGCCAACGCCGGTGGATATGGACTCAACTCTTTATCCGGACCTCTTGCATCTCCTTCTCCTTTCCTCCGACTCTCCGAGTCTCTTCAATGCCACGAAGCAACACCGAAGTTCCCTTTTCTCTCCCCCGGCCTCGCCGCCGCCAAGCTCGGAGTAGTAACCTTTGACTAGCGTTCCTGGCCTTGGGCCTTTCTTCAAGGATATGAAGGCATCTCAAGGACGTCTGGACGGGCCCACATGTCGACCTTGGCGGCCATGTGCTACGCTTACGCATTCCCCGCGTACTCTCGTCGATGGCAGTAGTTACGGCGTCCTTCTCCCTTGCCGCGTGTGTTATCCTCTCTCTTCTCGCTGATCTAACTAACTTGCGCTGGATCTCACTAGGGCGCCTGAATCCTGCTGCTGCTCCATCATCCACCTCTACCAATGCCGTGATCGCCAACGGAAACAGAATACGTGTTTCTGGCTGTTGCCGTTGGCTGCATGTTGCCTGCCATCATGCCCGTCCCTTGACGTCGGCGTCGGCGCCCGCGGGCATCGATACGATTCTACGATCTATGTTTCGCCTACTGGCCCTTTTTCCTCCCCGGGCTCTCGACTGCTAGTGTCAGGTCAACTCATCGCTTCCCTTCACGGAGTACATGCGCACCCCGTCGCTTCTCCTTCTCTCCTCATCGTCCGAGGAGCTTGATGACGAGCACACACTTGAATTTCTTGCAAGACTCTGCGGCTCCGCTGCAGACTCTGACACTCTGTTCCCTCCTCGGCCTAACGCCAGTCTCGCTTCTGCCTCCAGCGGATGACCCATCGACCTAGCAATCTCTCGCCCCCCTTCCCGTCGAGCGCGCGCCCACCTACTTCACGCTGCAGCTGGGCGATCAGTGGCTGTGTTAGATATTGCTCGTGTTTGGCGGAGCGTCACCAGTTTTTCAACGGATTGTTTCCGCTACTTCGTTTGTTTCACGTACAAGAGGATAGGACGAACTGTAATCTCCGGCCTCTCTTCCTTCTGCCGTGGTTGAATTTTCAATAGGCGCCGCCTCACAAATTGTAACACGTTCACTACATTAACGCAAGGACATGAACGGAGAAGTCGATGAGAGTCAAGACTCAAGAAGGGTATAGTAACGACGATATCGGGGGCTCCAGTAAGCAAGTTGTAAAATACATATAGAATGCGGCTTCTTCGAATCTCAATTTCCAGATCATTCGGATGGCAGGCATCTGCCAGTAGTCCCGTCAACGTGGTGGACGGTACATTGTGGCGCGATCCCGTTAAAAAACAGCCGGGCTGCGATTGTCCATCCATTCGGCTTCTTTGGCCTCATATGCGAGTCCCTTCCGATTGCGCTTCCATCGAGCGACATTGATCCGCGACATAGAGTTTGTTCATGACGGTGGTAAGCCTGTCGGGCTTTTTGTCGTGAGATTTCCGCTTTTAGGAATGCGAAAGCCAATCGACTGTCGGCTTCTATCTGCCGCCGCCCGCGCGACATCTCTTGTTCGTCAATGGTGGAGCTCGAGTGGTCGCTGCCCCACATCGCTATAATTTTAGACAGACCACAGCTTCCCCTTGCCATTCGGAGGTAACTAACTGCCTTGTGGCTGCATCCAAACTGATCAGATAGTACGAATTTCGAAATTGGACGACAGACTTTACATTCAACCAGAGTTAATTTTGCAAGTGCCCACAGCAGCGAGAAACGAAACAGGGTCTGGCTTGGTAAGTCCGCTACGGAAACCCCGTAGCGCACAGCGTCACCGAGTGAAAAGCTGGTGCGGTTCGCACAACGGGCTGAACTAGGAGCCAGCTGCTTCCTTCATTCCAGATCAGAATCCGTTCTTCGATGCCTGCACATATCTGTCGCGGAGATTCATGGGCGCGACAGCGGGGAAGCCACGTTAGGATCGCGAACATGGAAACGGTATTAAAAGCACAGGCTTCCGCGCTTATCCACCGATATCATTGTCGAAGCTCTGGATTGGCTCCGGAAAACCTTTTATTGACCTTCAGAATACCGACAGCTACTGATTGTTGAGTGCTACAGTTTCAACGATTTGTTCCAGGCGCTTCGTAATAATCTTCCCAGACGGTAACCGTGGAACGGCCTCCACAAAATAGACGGCTTTGAGCCACTTGTGGGGCGACTGGTCCGAAGCCCCTCAGCGGTATTTGAAGATTCAGCAGATAATTAGTTACCTTGGCCTTCCTCACGGAAAGTTCTATTTCTTCTTGCACGGAGTCCTTGTTTTGACTTGCTCGTGATTTTCCGTAGGCAGATAGAACAACGAGCGCGACTGGAACCTCTCCGTGTCGGTCATCTGGACGTCCAATTACGCCAACATCGTCAATCAAATCTAGAGCTAGCAAGTGAGCTTCGAGCTCGGCGGGTGAAACTTGATAACCCTAGAATCCATCAGCATTATTTGCAAATCATGAGCGAGAAAGCACACCTTGTTCTTTATCATGCGCTTCACCCTATCAACAATGTAGAAGTATCCATCACTGGACATTTGGGCTATGTCCCCGGTGAATAGGAACCCGTCTCCATCAAATGCGTCCTGGGTGGCCTGCGCGTTATTTAGGTACCCGAGACAGAGTTGTGGTCCGCGAACACAAAGTTGACCTCGCTGACAGGGCGGGAGAACGTCCCCGTTCTTATCGACGACCTTTGCTTCTGTTTCCGACAATAGGACACCAACAGATCCGGGTCGCGGGGACATCCCAACGGCCAGCCCAGTTATCATACCGCCGCATTCCGTCATTCCAAAAACCTGTGTCACCAGAAACTCCGGTCCTCCAATTTTCTGGAAGGCAGATTCCATTTCACCATCCAACGGTGCGGCAGCGATCATCGCACTTTTGAAGAATCCAAGGTTGTAGTTGCCGGTCGCGGGGTGTTTGACGAAGGCATTGACGAGGGAAGGAACAATAAAGAGGTGGCCTATACGAAGACGCACAATGTCGGTAAGGAGAGTAGTGAAAGTGGGCATCGACTTGAATACGACGCTCGCAATACCGAGATGGGGGCAAAGGTGCACGAGGGTCACCAGCCCAAATATATGGGAAAATGGGATAACTCCGAGGGCTCTGTCGCCGTTGGCAATGCGAGTGGTAGGAACAGAGGCATTTTTCATTTGAACAATGTTGGCGATTATCGCAGAGTGTGAAAGAATGACTGCCTGAACTCTTGGTCAACACGCGGACACAGTTGCGCGCCAGAGCACGTACCTTCGGCAAACCGGTAGTACCGCTACTGAAACATAGGAAGGCGATTGGACTAGAAAGATGCTCCAAGGCCGGCTTTGAACATAAATCTGCCTCTCCTAGTGCAATGAGTTCCTGGGTCGTGATGACACCCATTCCGTCTACCCCGGGAGGAGGAGCAAACTTCGTTGTGTCGGAGATGGCCACCAAGTGACTGGTTGGAATATTGCATGCCTGGGCTGCTTGGCGAACTCTGTCGAAAATTCCCTCGTGGAAAAAGACTGTCGTTGCACCGCTCAGTGAGAGATAATGTCTGAGCCCCAGAAATAAATTAATTGAATGGCAATCGTTAGAATGCTCACTTCAGTTCGTCTGCGGTGCTCTCGCCGTTGATACAGGCGACAGTGCATCCTAATTTGTGGGATGCCCAGACCACCGTTGCGAAATGCAACGAGTTCATGGTTACGATTGCTACCACGTCCCGGATACCGTGCTTGTGGTCGTCGGGGTCATTACTGTATGAGACTCCCATTCCAAGGAGACTACTCAATCCCTGAGCCAAGGCATCGGCACGGCGTTTCACCTGAGATCCTGTGACTGTGCAGCCACTTTCTGCGTCGATAAACCAAGGCTGGTCCATAGTCGAACTTTCCGTGAACATGAAGTCGTACAAGGACATTGCTGTCGTAGGAGCCATGAACTAAACGGCTTCAATCACATCATATAAATACTCCAACTGTCACACAGCTCCAACATACTGTATGTTCCGAATAGAATGAAGGCGGCGGCGCTCATGGCTGATGTAGATGAGATCAGCCTGTAGTGGTACCTAGACGTCCGATGACTTCGCTTGGTTAGATATACTTAGTACAATGTCTGCTAGCCACTACACCGAGTCACGGTCGTGCTCAGACAACTTGAGCGCGGAAGACTTTCCCGCTCCTTCAAAAGACTCCGTTCCGCTGATTTCAACCAGCCGTGAAACCGTGACGTTGGTCAGCGGGTATGAATTGGGGGCCCTAGCCCGCAAACTTCCGACTGTGTCCTCCTCCGGCTGCGACTTTGCCATAGCAAGCCGAAGCAAAATCATGCTGAATGTCAGGCCCTATAAATGTACGTTCCGTGAGTCCCATATCTCCACATGAACGCCTCCAAGCTTACGATCAATGAAGTAGTCTACGGCATGGTCAGCAAGCAACCTCAAACGCCAATAGTTGAAGAATTGGCGTACCACATCAAGCATGATATATTGAGCATTAGACTTCGCCGTATAAATGACGAGGAGGATTAGTAAAGAGGACGAGTAGATGCCCGCAGATTCCAGAAAGATTATCTAACAAAAGTGAGTTTCGTATATTGAAGCTGAAGATAAGCCATACCAAGGCTGAGTAGACATGACCATTCTGAGCATAGTACTGGGGCATATCCATTCGCGTTCGAATGATGCGGTAGGCAATGGCCGCTATGGCGCAGGTGAATGAGGTACAAGTTGACAAGCCTAGTGCTCACTGGTGCAAATGATATTCAAGGTCAGGGACATGGCGAAGAAGCTTGTGATCCAAAGATTGAGTCCTTTCAAGAATACACCTCCTCTGCGAGCCACAACAAACCCATGTGGGACAGCATAGCCAGTGACTGCCGGTAAAGTTTTCATCCAGTTGAAAGTGTTTGGAAAGATGATTACCGCCAGTGCCCAGCCATAGCAAAATGGGGATGATCACGACCACCCATTTTCGATTCCACACCATAAAACAGCGAAATATCTAACAACCACGTCACTCCAGACATCCCAAGAGCACTTGAGATGTACATACCAGGAAAAAATCACCAGTCATGGTAATTGCCACGTAAACAGTTGTTTTGGCGACCTCAAGTGGATTCGCCACATCCGCGTAATACACGATGGCCCCTGCGGGATTATCCAGAAATGCCTGCATAACGCGGATGATATCGAGAATCCAATGCTAGAAGGCCTTGGCTCAGCAAGTCGTCAACAGTGGGTTCACTTACGCTTATCGAAAGAACCCATATCAGGCACAACGTCGGCAACAAGAGGCGATTGGAGTTATTGATGGTTTTCTTAAGAATAAGCGGGAGGGTGGCGGCGAACAAGGTCGTGAAGACTCCTGCAAAACTTTACCGAAGGCGCAAAAACGCGAAAGAGTTCATACCATTAAAGAACGTTTCCATAACGATCGCAATCAACTGCAACAGGCCGGTATGAGGATGCATCGTCAAGAGGTATTGAGACCCGCACAGATGCTCGGTCAAGCGCTACGTTGGTACCCATTTGGAAGCTCTTGAAATGGGTGGATGGTCCATGAGGCACATTTGGTCCCCTATATAGGATTACCGTAAAATGGCCAACGGTGTTTGTTGGCTGGCATTTGACATCGGCGGGTGATACGAAGATGCGCTCCATCTATGGTCTATCCTTAGAGAAAGAAGTGAGGTGGTTTCTAGTCATCGCGAATGAGCCGCAAGCGCCGGGCGGGAGAAGACGAACCTCATCGCGGGGCTGACAGTTCGACAGGCCCGAAAATAAACCACCCGACACCTCGACATGGACTCGCTGCCACGAAATCTGGTAATCGATCTCCTGCCTCCGGTTGGAGTAAAAACTGGATTTGCATTCTCTCCGTGACCTGCGTATAACATTCTTGGAGAAACTCTTCGGAACGGCACAGAGAAATGACTCTTCGACAGATGATATCGCAGATAGTTGGACGGTGACCGACTTGGGGGGGATTTGACAGTCGAGAAGTTAGGGGATTTGGCAAATTGGATTTGACCTCGTGAAGGCCGTCGCGACTGAAATTCAGTCCAAGTGGTTGGTAAACCATGGCAAAAGTCGGTCGGCGGAAGAAAGACAAAGAGTCAGTAATCACCTGACGGTCGGATGAACGGTGTGGAGCCGATAAGGTTACTGTCACGTGGCATTTCCCAAGTAAGGTACTTAATGTTGGTTGAACCAATGGTTCATTTTCGACTTCTTGAAGTTCTTCGGAGGGACCTCAATTTTCATGAAAGCCCATTTCCAACGGATCGCGTAAGAACAGATTTTAGGGAGCGGAATGAGGTGTAGGGATCTAGCACTGCTTGGAAACCAAAAATTGAACCCAACTGGTCAAATGACGGTGGGAAAGAACAAGACACAGCCAAGCGCATCACTGCCATCACGGGAACCTCCGGACCTGAATTTGCTTCTCAGTTTCTACTCAATTTGGTTCAAACTTCTTCCACCCGTATCCCGGGCTTTGGGTATTTGCAATTGGAATCCTATCGTCGCAGCCTGTTGCGGCGCGCAGATAGCGTACGCTTCCGGGCCGCCTCAGCCTGCCGGTATTGATTTCGTTTGATCACCCGACGCTTGTTGGCGGCTTCTATCACCGCATGTCACAATTATGTCACGTCGTTATAAGGCCGTACCTCTGCCACGGCTCCGACTTCGCTCGTCATGACGTGTTTTCATGTTTGGGGTTTACTAGCAGCTGCGGCGGTGGTCTCAGCCGTAACTTTCGATCCACTCAATCACGTCAATCTATTCATCGGAACAGTGAACGGCGGAAATACGTTCCCAGGTAAGGAAGGAGGTACATCGCGTTTAGAGCGCGTCAATCCCGACTGTAGGTGCCACAATCCCTCATGGAATGGTCAAGGTTGGGATGGACACCGATGGTGATAATGTACGCACCTTTTGAATGAGTTGGAGTGCTCGCTAAGCATACTCTTAGTTTGCGGGGTACGATGGGCGCCCAGAATATAATGTAACGGGTTTCTCGCAATTACACCAATCCGGGACTGGCGGGGTTAGTTTCTTTTCTTTTACCTCGCAGCTGAAGCCAACATGTGTAGGCTGTACCGCTTTCAAACTTCAAGCTGTTTCCGGTCCCCGAATGCTCTCAGTTCGAGCAATGTTTGACAACCATTACCTCTCGTAAAACTCTTCGGAATCTTTTACCGGATGGTGTGTCCTCCTTTTAGACAAATTGTTTTTCTGTTTTCTGACTGTTAATCAGGATCACCGGACGACTTTGCCTCGCCAGGATATTTCGCGACCAATCTGGTAAGTGCGCTCATCTGCTTATAATGCGCCGCTCAACAAAGATGATTCCAGTCAACAGGGGTTCGGGTTGAACTTACTGCAACACGGCGAACAGGGCTGCACCGATACACGTTCCCTTCCACCTCATCTATGCCTCGTATTCTCATGGACATTACAAACGATGGCCAAATCAGTGCGATCAGCCCCGAGCTCACTATCAATCCCCAAACGGGCCGTATGATAGGTAGAACTTTTCCATTGGTCTTTCTGCCGAACCGAACACCACTTGTTTTCCAGCGAGCGCAAATTTCGCGACTTCGTTTGGTCCAGGTCGTTACGATGCGTACGCTTGTGTTGACTTTAAAGGCGAGGGGTATACGTTCAACGGGCCATCGGAGTGGGGCCCGTACAAAATCAACTATCCAGACAAAAATGGCGTGGATCTTTCTCAACACTACTACAGTGCGTCCCTCCCGACAAATACTTCCACAAGATTGTGAGTTTGTGACCCTATGATGTATAGGCTGGGGATCTGAGCACGGTGGCCTACTCTCGTTCCCGCAAGACCTCGAATCTGGTACAACAACAATCTTGGCACGCATCGGGATTTCCTTCATCTCCACTGCACAAGCATGTACCAATGCCGAGGAAGAGATTCCCGACTGGGATTTTGCTAGCGTCGTTTCCGACAGTGAAACGCAGTGGCGCGATATTCTCAGCCGCGTGCAGGTCGACACCGAACACGTGGATCCGGACACGGTGACCCTGCTTTACTCCTCAGTGCGAATAACAATATGTCCACATATATCTCGTGCAGCGTGTTGACAAATATTCTCACAGCTGTACCGAACGCATATCGTTCCTGGCGACTGTACGTTTTTTCAATGTATTCATCCTCTATGGCTGATTCCGTCCAGACAGCGGGGAAAATCCAGGGTGGAAATCGACTGAGCCTTACTACGACGCTTTCTACTGCAACTGTAAGTTTTCGTTATTTGACCTCCGCATGGAAAGATTGGTAATTGATTTGCTCATCTAGGGGACACATACAGGACATTATATCCTTTGGTAATTCAGATCGTTTCTGGAAGAACTGGGTCTGATCTGGACAGATGTCGCTACATGATCCTGAAAATTTTGCGCTGATTGTGCGCGGAATGATTAATATTCAACAGCACGAAGGTGAGTGAGATTAATTGTGATATTTGATTCACCTTCACATATTGTTAGGCTGGCTTCCAGAGGCGCGTGAAGCTGGGAAACCTCAGTAAGTCGTATTTTGATGGGGTTGTTTCCGAAATCTTACCTCCGTTCTCAGATTCATTCAAGGAGGCAGCCGTCCGTCCAATCTCTTTCCTGCCATACATGTACATAGCCTGACACGAAGGAACACAGATGGGGATCCAATCTTGGCCGAATTCTTTGTTAAGTAAGTCTGGACGTAGCATCAGAGGTCCAACTATCATTCATACGGTCCGCAGATTTTCCGACCACGCCGCACAGCTTGGAGTCTCAGCCACGGCCCTCTACAATGCGCTCCTCGCCGATGCCGAGGATCAACCATCGAACTGGAACCTACAGGGACGCCAAGCGGACGCTTGGAAGAAGAAGGGTATGCTTTCGAGGTACTCCACTGGTCGCACTAATACCTCACGCAGGCTACATCCCGTCAGGTACAAAGCAAACGCCGAGGGGATATGTATCATTTGAGCTCACTTGACTTCATCCATTAGACACCACCTACCCCGGCGGGGCGAACACTAAGCAGGTTTCGCGTGCGCTTGAAGTCAGAAGCATAACTCCACCTTGGTTGTATGCTCCCTAATTGTCAAACTAAATTAGTACGGATTCGACGACTTCGCCATCTCGCAGGTTGCCAAAATTCTCGGCAAGACTTCGGACGCCAAAAAAGTCGCCGCCGTTTTCCTATAGCTGCGCTATTGATGCTGAAAATCATTGTCCAGTATGTCTCCCGGGCGCAAAATTACTTCAATTCTTGGAATCCCAACATTACCGTGATGGACGGTTCCGGTTTCACCGGTTTCATGCAGGTACGCAAATTTCTTACGTCCCATTGGAAGCCGAACTCACCGAGCGGCGCGGACTCAGCCTAAATTCGCCAATGGGACCTGGAATTTTACCGATCCCCGCCACTGCAGCGTCAATGACCCTCTCCATGCCACCTGCTTCCTGAATGCTATTCGTCGAGACGGATTCTACGAGTCCTCTCCTATCGTGGTAAATAATATGACCTGTCTTTGAGAGATTCGATGACCATTAACCTTGTGCCATAGTATTCTCAGGTACCTTACCTTGCGATGCTTGTTCGACGGCGGTTACTGACGGAGTTTTCCAGTATGTACCTCAAGATACCGCTCACTTGATCACTCTGCAGGGCGGCAACACCGAGTTCATTAACCGGTTGAACTGGATCTTCGATCAGGTGTGTCTCTACTGCGTAAGCGCACCTGGAGTCGGCAGAGCTAATTCACACCCAGAACTATTTCGATTCCACGGACGAACCTTCGCAAGGAATTCCATTCATGTACCATTACGCCAACGCGCCGGGACTGAGTACGCAGCGCTCGAGACAGATCATCTCGAAATGGTTCAACACCTCGCTGAGCGGTTTGCCGGGGAACGACGGTGTGTCGAAATCAATTAATCAGCTTCGCGGGAAGCTTACTGCAGTTTGACGGGGGTGCTTCAGATTCGGGCGGGTGTTTCTCTTCTGTCGATGTGACTTCCACCATACTAAGCAGGTCGTAATTACAGGCGCAATGGGGAGTTACGCGTTTTTCTACCTCGCCGGGATGTACCCGTTGCCCGCGACCAAGCAGTTCCTACTGGCGTCGCCGTACTTTCCCCAAATCTCTTTTTACAACCCACTTTTCAAGAAGACGACGACGATTAAGAGCGTCAACTTTAACGGCAACCCAGCGAATGGGACCGGGGGGAATGTTTTCGTCAAGGTACGTCAAAGTTTGATGTTGATTTTCCTTTTCCTTTCCCATCGGCGCGCTGAATATACCTCACTAGAGCGTGAAGGTGAACGGCGAATTGTACAAATCCAACTGCTACCTCGATTGGGACGTCTTTACCAGCGGATCTACCGTCGAATTGGAACTAACAGACGACATCAACGTCACTTGCGGAACGGGCAAAGCCGCATTACCGCCTTCAATCTCCACAGGCGGGTACAACTAGGGCGCTCGTTGTATGCATCTGAATAAACCGGTATTCACCACAAAAACATGTCGTTGCATTGCAGGAGAGAATTCATGACCAAGTGGATACAGAAACTATGCTATTATTTGTTGGAGCGAAAACTGTAGCGAGGTAATTATTACCGGAAAAGAAATGCAAATTGCAAATCATCATCTCGTAGCGGTGCGCGAGTTCTTCTTGGGCTTCCCGACGCCATCCGCACGGAAAGTCGTTTCGTCCTCGTCGAAAGAGCCAAAGAACGGAGTGGTAGGGCTGAACGCCGCCGCGGACGAGCGGGACGAGTACGTGAGCGCGGGTGATACAAGGGGCGGGGACAACTGGTCGCCGCCGTCGGATTGGTTTTGGATCGAATGCATGTGAGAGTGAGAGCTGCCGTTATATCCGGCGCTGGTGCTGGTGCCATTATGGCGATTCATGCCGCGCATCTCGCGCGCGCCGTTGCTGTTATTGTTGGTGCGCTCATAAATACCGTGGTTGGAGTTGGAATTGGAGTTGGAATTGCCGAGACTGCTGGTGTTCGTACTATGCATGTTGTTGTTGGTGGAGCCGTTACTGGGGCGAAGATTGAGCGTCAAATTCGGGTTCATGTTCCGAGTGTTCTGGTAGTGATGCGTTTGTTGGTTATTGTTCAAGTTATTCGGATGTGTGCGGATAAAGTCATGAGTGCCGCTTGGGCCGCGGAGCGATGAGACGGGCTGAGAGTGCTGCTGTTGCTGTTGGATGCGAGGAATGCGAGCGTTGTTCAAGGTCGTGTGCTGGAGGGAATGTGCGTGCTGAGGGATGAGTCGGTTGCCGTGCAAGTCGAACTGCCCCGCCTGCTGCCGGTACTGGGACTGGTGCTGGCCGTGCATCGCCGCCGCCGCGTGGAACTCCTCCTCGTCCATGTTCATCGTGTCGAGCCCGCCGTGCTGGTGCTGGTGATGGTGCGGAAACGCGAGCGTCGCCGCGTGCGCGCGATACCCGCGCACGCCCATCCCGATGTTCGCGCCGCCCGCCGAGTCGTCCATCTCGCCGCCGCCCATCTGCATCTGCGGGTGCGGGTGCCGGTCGAGCGCAAGGGGAACGGGGCGGCGCTTCACGCCCAAGCCGAGGTTGAAGTTCTGCGCCTGCTGCTGCTGCTGCTGCTGCTGGGGGAGCGAATTCGAGCGCGCGCGCAGGATGAAGTCTTCCGTCGCCGTCGTGCCTCCGAGCCCGAGCCCGCGTGCGTACGGATGGGGGACAGCGCCGGAGAGGGAATGAAGGTGCTGCTGCTGCTCGAGATAGTCGTAGTCGATACCGCCGTCCAGGTGCTCGCGTCTGCTGCTCGCCTGAAGCGACTCGAGAAGGGACGCCATCGCAGGGTTCATGCGCTGCGCCGCTGCGTGCTGAGGCTGGCCGCTGAAATTAAACGCCGGCGGGACGCGCGAATAGTCGACCTCAAAGTCGCTCGCCCCGTCCGTGCGCTGCTGCGAGGGCGTCGGCGCATAGCCCTGCTGCGAATGCGCGTGGAGGTCCTTCCCGCGGAGATTGAGAAGCGTCGCCTGCGCGATGCTGAGCTGGCTCGACGCCTGGTCGCCTTCGCGAGCTGATCGCTCCGTGCGCTGCGAGGAGAAGTCAGTCAGTACGAACGAACAAAAGTCAGAACGCAGCACGCCTTCGTTCGAGAAGAAAAAAAGGATGGAATGGAGCGAAGAGAATTGAAGGCGACGGCGGGGATGGTGATAATGCAGTGCATCGAAGTGAAGGAGGGAAGGGACTCACCCTCAACTCCCTTTGCTCACTCGTATCCGCAAAGCGCACCGAAATCCGGCTCCCGGGGTCGTTCCACCCGCGCACCATCCGCCCGTGCAGGCGCTCGATGATCTCTTCCGCTGCGGCGCGCGTTTCGAGGCTGCAACGAACAAAAACAAACGCCGGGATAAAAGAAAATCAAAACGCAGGATGAGATCAACCTCGAAAATCAACGCAAAAAAAGCGCCGCCACGCACCGCACAAACGCAATAATCCGCGGCGGGCTGCTGAGCTTCGTCTGGAAGAAGCGGCTGCTGCGGATGGCGTAGGGGGAGACGAGCGCTGCGAGGGTCTGTGCGTTGACGGTTGAGGGTTGAGGGTTGATTTGGGGCGTTGACGGTGACGGTTGGTTAGAATTTGACGGTCGAGGGTTGATTAGAATGAAAAGGGAGATTAGAAGGAAACGGGAAAGGGGAAGAAAGGGAGGAAGGGGGACGCACGGCTTCGTCGATGCTTAGCGGGAGGCTGGGAGGGTGATTAGTATCGGCGCATTACGTCGAGTCGAGTCGAAGGAACGCAGAAAAAACGAAAACCAAAGAAATAGCAAAGAACGGAACGCACCCCTCAACATACAAATTCGTGCTCCCCATATCCGCCAACCTTGCCATCTTCGCCTTGAACCCCGAGTCCGCGCTCCCGCGCCCGCGCTCTCTGTTCCCAGCCGGCGAGGGAGGAGGCGTTGTCGGTGCCTGGGTTGTTGCCTGCATTCGTATTGTTCGCGTTGCCTGGATTCGTATTGTGAGGGTTGGTTGCGTGAGTGTGAGTGTGAGTGTTGTTCGCACCATTCGGACCCGTTGCGTCCACATGTACAGAGGCGCTGGAGTGTGGGTTCGTTCCGTCGACGTGCACCGAGGCACCCCCGTTGGAGCTCGAGCGCGAGTTCGAGTCGAAGCCGTGCGGGGGGAGGACGGGACAGCGGCGAAGGGGTGGGAGTACATCGTTCCGGGGATTTTGTGCACTTGCTGGATTTTTTTTTTCGATGTGGATTTTGATGTGGGTGGGATAGTTGGGTAGTTGGATGGGTAGGTGGGTAGTCGGGTAGTTAGATGGGATAGTCGGTTGGGTAGGATCGATGTGTTGGGGTGGGTTGGTAGTGCGATGGAGGGATAGCGGTTAGTGGATTGTGATAGTGGTTAGCGAGTAGTTCAAGTTGGAGGCAAGACGAAGGAGAAAGTGGTGGTATGGGTAGAGCCGAGCGAGCGAATAAGCAAGCAGGCAGGAAAAGAATCAAGGCGGCGACGGCGAGACGAGAAGGGAGCAGCTCCGCCAAGCTACGGTAACTTGAAAGCGGAGGGAAGGAACCAAGAAGGGAAGACCGAAACTAAGTTATTCGGCGGTCGACGAAGGGATGGATGGATATTCGCACAGAATGCTCGCCGGAGAAGAAGGGGGAAGGCAAGGGTGGCAGTGGTTAGAGAGTAGTTTCAAGATGGAGGCAAGACGAAGGAAGGAAGGCGAGAAAGTGGTGCGTGGGTAGAGGCGAGCGAGCTACGCCAAAGCGAAGGTACGAAGAAGAGAAGAGCGAAAGTAAAGTTACTCGGCGACCGACCGACGAAGGGATGGATGGATGGATGGATGGATGTTCGCCGCCGAGGAAGGAAGTGGGGCGAAGGAGAGAAGGTGGAAGGAGAAGAGGGGAAGGGAAGGGAAGCTTCAGTCAGGAAAGTCGAGTCAAGTCAAACAAGGATCCGTGGGCCGGGGTGAAGAAGGATATTCACCGCAACATCGAACAGATAGCGACAAGACAACGCCAAACGATAAACGACAAAAGCCAATTTCCAAAAGACAAAAGACCAAAGAACAAGACAAAGACAAAGAACAAGACAAAGATCAAAGAACAAGACAAACGACAAAGAAAGAAGGCAAACGACAAAACCAAGCAAAACCCAAAAAACGACAACGACAAACTCGAAAACACAAACCCACCCCAAAGCCCCCCAAAAAAAGCAAAAGCAAAAACAAACAAAACAAGCCCCACACACCTTCGAAAACGTCGGATGCAGATTCCGATACCTTCTCAGCGAGTTGATGCATTTCTCGGCGGAGGCGATGGTGTCGAACCTACGAGCGTTCGGGCGTTGAATGAATGCATATGGCATGGAGACGAAGGGGGATGAGTTCGGCTTCGGAAGAGGATAGAGAGAGGGAAGGGGCGGGGAGAGGGCGAGGCGGGGAAGAGAGAGGGAGAGAGAGGAGGGGAAGGGGAGAAAGAGGGACGGGGGAGAGGAAGGGGAAGGGAGGAAGGGAAGAGAGAGAGGAAGAGAGAGGAAGAGGAAGGCGAGGAGAGGAAGAGGGAGAGGGAGAGAGGAGCGAGGAAGACAAGGAGGGGAGGAAAGGGAGGGAACAGGACTCACAAAACGAACCCGTACCCCGTCTCCGTGTCGCCGACGTGGCGCGTGAAGCTGCGGACGCTGTGCGGCGAGTTGTGAGTTGAGCAACAGAAGAAGAAGAAGAGAGTGAGGGAGGGGGAGGGAAGAAGGAGGGAAGAACGGAAAGGATGAGATGTCGATTAACAGAAAAGAAGCACCGGAAAGACGATATCAAGGCTGGGTTTAATTGACAGGATGATAACGAAAACACACGGGTATCGCGATGACCGAAAACACGCGATGAACGAAAGCAACCAAGCCCCACCCCAAGAAACGAACCAAGCACACGCCCAACAACCAAGCCCAAAACAAAACAAAACAACTCACCTCCTCACCCCCCCAAACGGGCTCGCGAGCGCAAAGAGCTGGTCCTCGGGGAAGTTGGGCGGGAGACCGTTGATGTAGACGTTGGGGGTTTTGTCTGCGTTGGACTGGGCTTGTCCAGGTCCGGTTCCAGTTTCGCGGGAAGGGGCGAGGGTGGGTTGGGCTTGGGATTGGGCGGGGGCGGGTCCAGGTTCACGGGAAGGGGCGGGGGGGGCGGTGCTAGTGGGAACTTGAAGCGAAGCGGGGGTGGGGGCAGGGACAGAGCCAGGGGCAGAAGCAGAAGCAGAGCAGGCAGCAGGAGGGACCGGCGACGGGTCGTCGATGGGCGGGAGCGGGATGGTCCCGACGGACGGGGCGCGCGGCGGGGTGCGCGATGGGGGGCGCTCGTCGATTTCGCCGGGTTCGAGGTCGGTTTCGGAGTCGGGGTGTTCTGTGCGACACGGAGGAGGCGTCAGTGCAAGAAAACGAGGGGAAACGGAAGGGACAGACCCGGATCGGATTGAACGGAAACGCAGGTCATGCTGATGTCTTCCCGCGGCTGGAGCGCGAGGTCTTTCATGCGCACCTCCGCGTGAGCGACGTCGTATTCCAGGACCGCGCGATGCGACAACTTTGGAGACGAGGACGAGGACTTGGACGGCGGGGAGCGGCACGACTGGTCATGGTCAACAAGCGTGGCGGACGACGAAGAGGGCACAAGCGGCGATGCGAACGGGGGAAACCATGCTGGAGACGAGACGGACGTGGGCAGGGACGGGAGGAGCGGCGATGCGAGCATTAAAGTAGACTGCGATTCTGTTTCTGTGGTTGGAGAACGAGAATGGGAATGAGAAGGAAGGTCGTCCGCGTCGGGCGGAGGCGTCGGAGGTGCGCACGGCGGGAGAGAGAGCGAAATCTGGGGCTGAGTCGTTGTGGTCTGGCCAGGCGCAGGCGATGAGGGGGACGAGTGTGGGGACAAAGACATGGCGATAGAATGCGATGCGAGAATTCGAAATAGCAAGAGAGAGACTCGAGAACAGTGTGGGTGAATCGTAACCGAGCTTAGCCGTACGTGTAATAGCTGCTATAATGTGTAACGTGTTAAGAATAAGGGGGCGTGCACTTTACGGACGGGGGAAGGAACGAACGAAGAGACGCAGCGCCCAAGTCCAGTTTATATACCCTACCCTACCCTACAATTCATTCTCCTCGTGATACTGTCCAGAAGCAATCTATCCCTCTGGCGGTTTCGACGAGCGCTTCCCTTCTTTTCTCAATTAGAAGCCCGCGGAACGCGTCACTCGGTCCGATGCGCCGACCAGTCCATTTCGTTTCGCGTCCAGGCTTTCCATTTCGCGTCCAGTGTTTCGCAGGGAGAGCGTTTTTTTCCTGGTGGTGGCAGAGAAAGAGATCAGCAATAACACGAGAAAACAGAAACGAAACAAACATACGCACCGGCATCCGAATGCGGTCGGGGGTTGAAACTCCGACAGACAGAGTTACAGTTGAGAAGGTTCGAGACGGTCGACAGAGACGTCAGTTAAGCTTTTGATCTGATCTGCTTCCATTTGGGTCGTCGATCGATTGCGCCGTCCTCTGTGGTTTTCCTTCCGTTCTCTCTCTTTTTTTTGGGGTCGACAAATCCAACTTCACCCTCCCGGAAAGCAACCCTCCTCCTTCAGCTCTCAACTTTTTCTGTGAACCAATTCCGCCCCCACGAAAGACGCGATGATGCCGAGTGACGTCGACGTCTTCCTCGTCCTGCTGCTTCTGAACCCAAGATATTAATTATTTATTCAACAATTCGTTCCCGCTTCTCACTGATGCCCGCGTCCACGTCACGATAGGCCTTCTACCGCGTAATACCGTCGGGTTCTCTTTCTCTTTCTCATTCTCTCAAAATTCTCTTTGGTTTTCGGTTGTATGATATACCCTGCTCAGTATTTCAACGCCTCATCCGGGCCTTCAGTTGAAAAATCCAGTGAAAAACACAAATCCACTTCGGCTCCCTTATCCCGAGAAACTCCCAGCGCTGGACCGAACAGCGCATCCATCCCTGAAAATCGCCCCGGCCCACGTGTGCCATGCGTAGATGAATTATGGGTTATGGGTTATGATCGTCGGGAACGAGGGAAGGGATTAATCCCGCGTGGAGCGGTGGGGGGTGTGCTTGTAAAAATGATAAAGAAGGAAAGAAAGAGAACAAAAAACGAAAGAAATCGCGCCTGAGATTCGAATTCGACAACCTTTACAAGTAGAAAAGAGCGGCAGACTGACAGTGAAAGCCCGGAATGACAAATGTTTGATTGGCGTCCCCGAAAATTGAAAGGTATAAACACTTTTTTTCACGGAATATCACGTATACGTACTTTGTGAACGCTGCTCGAACTTTGAACTCTACTTTTGCTCTCGCCATCTTGATCCGTGTTTGCCGACGTTCAACAGCCAAGATCGACCAACAATCCCACGGTTGCGCAAAGCTGCAACTTTGGGGACAAGACTCAGCCTGAGTAAGGGCACGTAGGATCCAAGTAGTTTTCTGTCAATATCAGCTACCTGATGGAGCTCCTCGCTCCTTCATAATTGATTACTGTACAGTTTCGATCAATTCGAATCGAACCCGGAATTTTTGATACAATTAAAATCCGAAAGAAATCCGACAAATTGAGATAAAATTATTGCCGCAATAAAAAAAAAGTGGGTGTGACGCGTGACTTCGAATTGAATGAAACTGTACAGTAGTATGTATGACCTTAGGCTTCCCATGAACTGTTTTCTCCCCACATTCGAGTGACTGAGAGTAGAGAGAAAGAAAGAAAGAAAGAAATACGCAAAGTCTGAGATTCAGATCCGAACGAGCTTCGTGGGTAGAGCCGGCAGACTGAAAGCCAGGAATGTTTGATTCGAGTTTCGAACAGCCGGAACCTCACCCTCTACCGAACACCTTATGTAAATCGCTGAATCCCATATACCACTACTACCGGAGAGCATTTTCTTTTCCGTAGACATTCGCGCCTCCAATAATCCGTTTTCGTTCCAAGTTCACCGTCATCGGCAGAATCCGGAGCGGAGTTGGCGGAGTTTGAATCAACAAGACTTGGAGTTGGAGATTGTAAGTCATGAAAAGGGAGGAATTTGGAAGCTGGACGAGGCGGCGCTATGATAGGAACTCTAGGGCGATGTGTAGTATCTACTAAAGGTCAGCACCGTAAAATGAAGTACATCGCCAAACGTTGAAAATATCCGTTCCGGGGTTGGTTGTGTATGAAACATGCTCCACCCGAGATGCCCGAAACCCAACCCATACATTCGGAACTCCATCTTCCACACCATTCCAATATTCACCCCTGCCTCCTAGCCCTCTTTCCTCCATTACTATCAGCGACCGCCAAAATTCAACCCGGACCACACAACCCGACCGGTCCGGTCCACGTGCGGTCCACGTGGTTAGAACACTGCCACCATGTCAATGTCATGGTTACCTCCCACGGTCGCTTAGCCTCCGTTGTTGTCAACTTCCATGTCGCCGCTGGTGGGTCGCTGGTCGCCGGGCTTGACTCCCGGGAGGGGAACAATCAGCAAGAGCGAAGATTTCACACCCAAGTCGAGACACGACGCGTACCGGTAAAATCCAAAACCTGGGTCGAAATATCAAAGACAGCAAAGATACACGTTCAACCCTCGCTGGTGCAACTCCGGCTTTTCTTTTCGTAATAAGGTGCTCAAACCTGGAGACTCAGCATCTCGGCACGGGCGACACGACACGGTCAATGGTCTCGTATTGATTCCCAGGACCCATCTGGACCCATGCTCTTGTTCTCGCTGTCTCCACTGCCAGCCGGCAGATGCCGGCATCCAGTCACCGATTGCGCGCTGACAACGTTCGAGACTTTACGCGCTGACAACGTTCGAGACTTTGTTCGTCCAACTTTGGTCCAACTGGGTCGTTACCGTTATACAACTCTTGTTCCCGATATGGTCTTACGGTCTTTCGTAACTCTACGCCGACAATCTTTGTTCGCGTGTGAGTGGGGAGGTAACTTATGGAGCTTGAACGGCAGCTGTGATACAGCATCTTCGAAGCCTGCGGCCTTGTTTTCTTTTGTCCGTTGGCGGTTGCCACATACGCCGCGGCTGACACGGTGAAGTCGACCAAGCAGACGACCTTGTCCGTTCTGCCGTCATATTGTCGGTACATCTACTCACATTCAAAAGCGTACACGGTAAGCTCTCCCGGAAATGAATCCAACCATGTCTTCGCTCGACAACCCATCTCATGAGCCACGGTTCAACGCGAAATCCGTCCCAGTAAGTCTGCTTCTGGTCCTACATCGACCTTTCGATTGAAGTTTTTCCAGTTCCACCCGACCTCCCGCCCCTACCTGGACTCGATCTCCGACGAGCTCCTCCAAGAAATCTTCCGCCTAACAGTCCGGGACACCGAAATCAACATCCCCAGCCTCACAGACATCACCGGTGCCATCCCCAGCCCCATTCTTCTCACCCACGTCTGCAAGCGCTGGAAAAAAGTCGCACTGCAAACCGAGCGCATCTGGACGCGATTCTCATTAGACTTGGATGAGGACGAGGATGAGGATGAATCATACCCACAGACCCTCGAGCTGCTGGAATACTTCCTCGCTCGCGCCTCGTCTCGGGGGTTGCATTTCAGGATAACGGCCGAGGACGCGGTGCCCCCTGGTGCAATGCGGGACATCGTGCAGAAATACGCCGCACGACTCTCCTCGCTTGTCTTAGAAACCGACGAATCCTTCATCGACGACCTCCTACATCTCCCCGCGGGATCGTTCCCATCGCTTTGCAGCCTGAAACTCTCACCCCTCATCGACGACCCCGAAAAGCTGTCCCACCCGCCGCGGTTCATGTCCAACTCACGCGACACCGCCCCGATCTCGCACCTGGCGCCAACCCTATCGAGCTTCGCGATCGAGCCGAGCCCGTACTACTCCTGCATCCGGCAAATCGATCCCTCCACCCTCGGGCTGAATTTCACGAAACTGAAAGAGCTGAACCTGAGCGCCTCGGTTCCACACGAGATGGTGTACGGGATGCTTTCACGGCTGTGTTGCCTCCGGAGGTTGACGGTGCGGATGGACGCGAATACGGGGTGGGAGCCGATGGGGATGGAATCTGACGATGATGAAGACGAGGAAGACGATGGTTCGATCCTCGCGGGCTTAGCTCGTGCGCTACTCAACACGCATGAAGTCCCGCGCGGGCAGAAGATTCCTCGTTCAGGTTTCAAACTCGAGGTTCAGAACAGCTCGGCGGAGAGCGCGAATACGATAATCCTCCCGGCACTGACGAATCTGCACTTGATGTTCAGCGACTACAGCAATGCCGCTACCTTCTTTGAGCGCCTCAAACTTCCCGCACTCGCTTCTCTTGTTCTCATCGTCGAGGCTGCCCACATCGTGTACTGCGACAAGTTCCATTCGACCCTTATGCAATTCCTGGATCGCTCGCATGCTTGTCTTGATACGCTGACCTTGTACGATGTTAGGGCCATTTCTGGGACGCAGGCTGAAGAGCTGTCGAAGTACTGCAGCAGTGGAAGGATCAGGATTTCGCTCTCGAAGGGTTGAGGATTCCAGAGTTTTGAGTAGGTTTTTAGATCATCGATGCGTGTTGGATGGTTCAGTTCAGGCTGCCTTTTGAGATGGTGTCGATCAGGGTGGAGAAAATCTGTTGTGGGAGCAATAAATTTGTATTCTGTGCCCCTGATACTACTCATTGAACCACTTGTACCGTATACCACAAAATGCAATCGTACGGAAGGAGTTTAAAAATGCACCCGTGAGCCGTCGCGCTCGTGCTCGTCATAAACTCCTCGGAGGAAAGAAGTAGTTGACTCACCATAGCAGACGAGAGCCTCAGTGGCTAGTAGGCGAAACCCAGGTGGTAGAATCGCATCGCTACACCGCCGCCAAGGTCGACATGTGGGCGCGTCCAGATGTCATTCAGATGTTTCCATATCCTTGGTGAAAGACCCAAGGCCAGGAAAAGTTACTACTACGAGCTTGACGGCGGCGAGTGAAGAAAAAGCTAATGGTGGCAAGAAAGGAGGAGACGTAAGGGATACGGATAAAGATTCGAGTCAATCATGATATCCAGATTCCACCGTCGTTGGCTGGGTTTGAAGGTCTCAGTGTGCTTGAAAAAGGGAGAGTCGGGACGCAATGGGCACCCACCAGGTCCCACCTGCACCCACTCGCATGTCCGAATCAGCGACACTGCCACGCGGCGGACGCGCGTCGTCCGAAATTCTTTTCGGTTTGAAAAAGCTTCGGTTCAAAGCCTTGAGAAGGATACCAAGCTAGCCAATTCGAAGAACACTCGGAAAATGCTGACTTGAACGACTTGGGAAACTCGAGTGAACGAATTGAAGAAGGCAGGAGTCATCGGAATCATCGGATCAAGTCGGGAGTCGCTACATTCGGTCTTCACCCTCTTTGTTCTCTCTTCGGTTTTGCTCATCCACAGGTTGCGACGGCTGACAAGACGAGTTCCGATCCAGTGTTGTCTCCCCGACTCTTTCAACTTTGTAATCTTCCTTCTTTCCTTCCTTCCTCGGCCTTTCTCGCGGTCTCTCCGGTAGTCTGCCTTTGGAACAAGGGCTGGTCGCCGTCCCGACAAATCCTCAGGCGTTTAATTATGGTAACAAGAACATGTACGACATGAACATCAGGAAAACTTGACTTTGCTAGGTTGCGCTCAGTAGCTCCAGTAGAAGCGGTAGCCTGGTAGGCAAGTCCCCGAATATGTAGCGCTCAGTAGCAGCACACCTAAGCCTGGTAGCACCTGGTAGAAATTGCTACCAGAGCTACTGGGACTACTGAGCAATGCCTGCCGGAAGAGAATAACAAAAGGTAACCACCTTTCTTACTTGTTAACATGTTGCTTCCTTTGTATCTAATGCTTCAATTCTTACTACGTGTTACAAGTTCCTGACTGTTTTACTTAATATAGAGATTTTAATTACATGCTCGCTGCCTGAATCGAACGGGTGACCTTCATGGAATATATAAATTTAAAACTACAAAATTACAGCTAGACTAAAGGTCCTTTAGATTTCAGTAGAACAGTGAACATACATCATGGCTGTCCCATCAGGTTCAACACTTGTTCATGCTCAACTCGTATTGACTACAACGACTTATACATTCAATTGAATACCACCAGATAATTCAGAGCCTACAGTGTTCATCTCAGTACAGTATTGCAAGTCTGAAATAAAATATCAAGTCTAGACAAAGCAAGACTCAGACAAGATCAAACTTGAAGTTCAAATTTCCAAGTCCAAAATCATAATTGACATTATGTTGAAGAACACTAGAATCAATTAGAAACACTTAGTTCAGGTCAGTACTCACCAAACTGGTGGTCTATTCTCCATATTTTGTTTGGGTTGTCTGCAATGTCCTTGGTAGAATTGGCCTCCAGCTCTCAAGCCCTATGGAGTGCCCTCACAAGTCTACTGGGAGCTACCAGGTATTCCATACAATGGTACTGAATGCTACCAAGCCGGAGTGCCAAATCTACTGGCACTACCAAGCCACCTGCCAGATCTACCAGTGCTACCAATGCTACCAGGCTCTACCATGCCCACAGCAAGCTGCTACTGGGGCTACCCACCTCCAGTAGGACTGGCTGTATGCAACCAAGCAATTTGTGGTTTCCTGATGAAACGCCGGTAGTAACGTCTGGATGTGGACAGATGTGGACTCATATGGACCGGTGTAAAGCCGTAGCGGGTGCAAAGCGAGAGGCGGCGTGTGACTCCGATTCAAGCCACGTCGCGTTCCTCTCACGCAATTCAAGAGTGCTCCAACTCTGCTCCTGCCTCTGCCCAGGCCATCTCTTCACCCACGCGATTTTCAAGCGTCGCCGAACACCATATCAAAGGAGATATCAAGAACCTTCCTTGCGCCGCTCTCTAGTACAATAAGGACCTTAGTTACTTTGTGCCATTCTTAGTTTGCTTCGCCGCTCTTCTGCCGTAATTACGGCCACGGACTCATTCTTGTCTTCCCCCCCATCTCTCGTCTTACTTTCATCTCTCATCCTACTCTCATCACCATGACAGGCTCCAAGGCTGCTCGCTGGTTTCACCGCAAGGAATCCACACTATCCATGAAACCGGGTTCCAATCAAGACTCATCGAGCAACAATCCGGACGCTGAGGCCCCGAAATCTGGAAGCTTGACAGCCGAGTGGATTCTCCAAAGCGTACTCCTTGCCCTCGAGCTTGCGGATCAGGCGGTAGATATCGCTCAGGTAGCACCAGTCGTGGGGCCCGCCGCGGCCCTCTTGCGCAAGATTATTGACTCGTATCAGGTACTTACCTTTAAAATTCCAAAGAATCCAGTCAACTCACCGCGTGATTTTATGTTTCAGGAACTGAAGAGCACCGAAGAGAATCATGATGCCCTCGTGCAGCGCATTGCGGATATCACCGGCGATATCTGTGCCGCTGTGTTGCGGATGCAGGAAACAAATCATTCCGACCAAATTGGGCGCCTCAAACAAGATCTTGAAAAATATGCCACGTTGAGTTATCACCTCTAGTTTCACTGTAGATTCTCATTAGTTAAATTACATAGCCTTATTACCAGGGCTTCGGAGGTCATGAAGGCCTATGACAGTCAGGGGAAACTTGCTCATTTCTCCAGGCGCAATGAAAGGCAAAGTGAAATGGACCAACTCAACAACGACTTGGATTCATTTGGGATTAGGTTCGCAGTGAGTAGAACATCCACAGTCATTGTGTTGGCACTCATTGCTATCTCAGAATAACCGTTTGGTGGATCTCTGTATCGAGGAGAGTATGAGTGCGCGAATGCTGAACAAGGTTTATGATGTCGTGTTAATACCATCTTGCTTTCTCTGTTCATTCATGTTTGCTCACGATAACAATAGCACTGAGAAAAAGCTGGAGAATTGGTTGCGATCCCCTCCAGTCATGACAGACAAACAACAAGAAATAGGACTTTGTATGGAAGGCACCGGAGAATGGCTCCTTAACAGTGACAGCTTCATTGAATGGGAAGATAATCCAGGAGTCCTTTGGATTGAGGGTCCCTGTAAGCCATCCTCAGACATAAATGCTTAGTCTCATCGATAAAATAGCAGGGAGTGGGAAAAGTGTTCTCAGGTAAACTTCTGGTCATTTCTCGTGATTTTTTGTCTCATATTGAACACATAGTTCAACTATAATCCAGCGGCTCTTTGAGCAGAGGAAACAGCCCAAGGCCCAGCCTCCTGCTGTCGCATGGTTCTATTTCGACTTTAGAAAAAAGGAGACTCAGAGCATAGAAACTGCTCTGCGTCGAATTGTGCTCCAGCTCTCAGCTCAGTCTCCCAATTTATATCAGACTCTTGACAATCAGTACAACTTGGTCAACGGACAGAAATTACCGACATACCTGGAGCTTCAGAGCATATTTCACAGACTCCTCCAAGAGTTTGGACACACCTATGTTGTGCTGGATGCTCTGGATGAATGTGACAGCACCAATTTTGACCAGCTTGTAAACCTTGTCTTGGCACTCAAGACACGTGCTGAAACTGGGCTACATCTGCTGATTACAAGCCAAACCCGTGACATCTTTGAGAAACGCTTTGGTGGAATGAACCACATCACACTCGAGGCTAATGTTATGCAAGATGATATCAAGTGTTTTGTTACCAGTAAACTTCAAATGAACCCAAACTTGAAGCTTGGCAACTCCACTATGACTCTAGCAGATTGGATTACAGAGAAAAGCAATGGAATGTGAGTTTGATTGATATCTGCCACAAAAAAAATTGTGCTCATTGGTATATCATATCATTAGGTTCCGCCTAGCTGTGTGCCTCCTCACAGAATTATCTTACTGCATCTATGGTGAAGATGAGGACTTGGAAAAGATTCTGGAAACACTTCCAAATACCCTTTTTGGGATTTACGACAGGTTCATGCTATCAATCCTCCCACAGCACTTTCCTTATGCAGAAGCAGCCTTGCGATGGATAATGTGTTTTCGGTATCGGCACTTGCATCTGGTTCACCTCGCAGATGCAATTTCATTCAAATTTTCTAATCTGGCACCATACACTTATAAGCCAAAGCGACAAAATGGGAATACTACTGCACTTCCCACCTGGTTAGCTGGTCTTATTCAAATAGATGGTTCACTTATCAAGCTGGTTCATGCATCAGTCCAAGACTACCTTCTCTCTGACCACTTCAAAGAGAAATTCTCTTGTGATCTGAGCGAGAACCTCTCACATGGCTTCATTTCACGAAGCTGCATCAGTTATCTTCTCTACTTCAGCTGCAACCGCTTTGAAGAACAGCCACCTGATAAATATCCAATGGGGAAATATGCAGCAAAGAACTGGTATCACCACCTGCTGCGGTCTGATGACAAGGAAACCTTACTTGGTCTTGCAATGCAGCTTTTAGAGGATGGGAGTGGACAATACTATGCTTTATCTCACTTGGTGCTAAAGGAATTCATGCCACCTCTGCACTTTTGTTGTAGACAAGGATATCTCGAATGTGTTTCCTCTCTCCTTGCAAATGGAGCTGATATCAATGCAGCAGGTGGAGATGGGAGCCCCTTGATCACTGCATCCTCCTGGGACCATATTGAGATTGTACACCTTCTTCTCAATAATGGTGCCAACATGAATCTAGTAGCCGGAGAATATGGTAGTGCATTAACAGCTGCATCATATCATGCAAACATAGCCATTGTTCGACTCCTGATTGAGAATAATGCCAATATAAACCTAGCAGGCAGGAAATATGGCACTGCATTAGCAGCTGCATGCTATAAAGGCAACCTGGACACCATATACCTCCTCCTTGACACAGGGGTGGATCTCAATGTAGCAGGTGGAGAATATGGCAGTGCATTGGCAGCTGCATCCTACTCTGCCTTCTTTGATATTGTGAACCTCTTGCTTATGGGTGGGGCCGATGTGAACTCAGCAGGTGGAATATATGGCACTGCATTGGGTGCTGCATCTTACGGGGGGCATTTGGTAATTGTACGCCTTCTTCTCAAGAAAGGTGCTAGTGTGAACTTAGCAGGAGGAGAATATGGAAGTGCATTGGGTGCTGCGACCTACAAGGGTGCATTAGACATTGTGGACCTTCTCCTCCACTATGGTGCAGATATCAACATTATGGGTGGTAAGTACACCTGTGTGTTGGCAGCTGCATGTGCCAGCCCATACCAGAAGCCAATCCGGATGGTGCAGATGCTGCTTATGAATGGTGTCCATATAAAATTACAGGGTAGTCATGCATTGAAGGAGGCGACTGATAGAGGTCGTGAAGATATTGTTGCTCTTTTGTATGAGTATGGTGCACAAATGGACAAGAATGCCATTAGCACCTTGGAGTAGAATACTGAAATTACGAGTACGTTAGTAATCGTTCTTCATTCTCGTGTAGGCCAGTTTTTCGTTCGTGCGAATTTACGGTAATGCTCTAATCGTCAACGTAAAATAGTGGCTGTGCTTAGGTTCTATACGATTTTGTGATCGTGAGAATTTTCTCTATCACTTTTGTCTCGTTCATTAGCTTTTCTATCTAATGAGATTTATTCACCGTGGGAAATGCTTACATCACAGAATCCGATTTTCCTCTCTGTCCTCCGCGTTCCACTTTTGTATTTCCATTTGCGGCGGCTTTTGTAGGTGACATTGGTATCTAACCATGCCGTAGATTTTTCTATGCTAATCCAGCTTAACTTGAACAGAACAGCCATTTTGGGGGCTCGATTGGCGGCATTTTGTAACAGGCTTCTTTGTTTTAGGTGTTTTTGTGGTACCGTTAGTTTTGTTGAGCACCTCTACGACCTTCTCCAATGTCCAAATTTATTTAAAGTCGCCCAGGTGTATGCACGACGTTGAACTTCCAACATTGATCCAAGTCTGTCACTATGTCACAATGTGACGATGCTCCTTCCTCCCCGCAAGCTCGCTGTCCACCACACTTTCCTGCCTGTCCCTCACCTGCTGCTGAGTATATATGAGGCCCGCTGCCAGCACCAACACATTGTTCCCTTCTTCACAGGCGCCAACTTAGCCTCACCAACACCTCGTTTTGCACTGGAGAGGGGCTAAAGAGGGGCGGGTGATTGACCCCCATGTCGCTGACGCTGCGCTTGAAACAAGCCTACGTTATATGTAGACCACACGGCACTGTGCCTCGCACGCTGCCTCCTTTGCCAAGTCTGTCCACCCGCGTTCTTCCATCAGGTCGTGCCCGTACTCCTGTGACAGTCCTGCCACGTGGCTTCCTATACTGCAGAAGACCACAAACCTACAGTGACTACACCCACCAGCTGCATGCACAAGACCCATGAGGGTGAGAAGCGAGTGCATCCCGAGCGTGGTGACGAGCCGGCAGCAAACTGCTGGCCCGCTCACCATCATGCCCGAGTAAATCGGTCAGCGCATGACGCTCAACAGCAACAGCCCGGAGGAGTCACGCCAAAGCCTGGATGAGTATTTGGCACGTGAAGCTGTGAGTTGCCCCGCTCACTCACTCATATTGATATTGATATTCACTTTTGCTGCAGGCATGCGCACCCTGGTACGACCACGCCCGGGAGTGTTTCTCTGCCAATTACTATGAGAGGCAATTTGCCTTTCTTCTCTTTTTGCATTTAGGTGCACCCTCCGCTTTTTTTCTCACCTCGAATCCGCCGCTAACCCCCTTTCTCCCCTCCCCTCCCCTCCTCGTGTCCTGCCCCACCTATACAGACAGTAACAGCACCCGTCGCCTCCTCGCCCATCGCGATGCCAATGCAGTCCCTGTTGCCCGACGCCATCCTCCACACTTAATTCCACCAAACATGCGGAGCTGACGCTGTCGATGCCGCTGCATACCAGTGTGTCTCACGCCATCTATTTCAGTTTAATGCTAACGGTAATGCCGCCGCAGGAACAATCTGTTTCTTGATGCGTGACAACGTCGAAGAGTGTCTCAAACCTCGTTTCACAAAGCAGTCGATGCCACGGCCCACAGCGGCCTGCACTGTTCAGGCGACGGTAGCATGGGGATTTGACGGGGATGACATTACTTCGTGCGATTTGGGTGTAACATATATTGAAATTTACATTGTATCTGAGACATCGAAGTGGGACGCACTCGTTACCGGCCCAGATTAGCTGTTAACACGATGAACAAACAATTAAGGACACGTACTCGTTACCGCCGTGTGCACAGCGTCGGCCCCACCCCCAAGTGATGTAGAGACAGTACATACCTAGGACAGTTTATCTTCTCTCTTTCTCTGTTGGTAAGATCACTGCCCTAGTTTCCACTGACAATTGAAGAACCCTATCGGCATGATGATCTAAGCACAATAAGATAACATTGATTATGGTATCCCCGAGAAGCCTGAAATTCAACCGAAAAATTCAAAGAACACAAAATAATTATACCATGGCCATAGCAATTCTCGTTTGTTCGGGTGTAGCTCAGACTTCCTGCCTTTTGCCCAAACCACCCAGATGGTTCGACAAGCACCGGGTGGACACCCGCAGTCGCAAAACAGATGTTGAAGAACTCAGACGCCAAGATGGAGAGTTCTCCCTGAATCCTGGTGCTAACATCCTGCGACCATCTGGTGCAGCACTCCATCGCATCCCTGTCCCAAAGCTGACAGTGTGTGAGGACTAATGACTGTTAGCGACAAGCTGTAATACATCAAAATTATGGTGTTGAATACATTGCATGTGCTAGGAGTAAGGTTGAACGCAATTTGTTATTCGAAATTGATGTCAATTCACACATGTGCATCCTCCATCAAGAGGATGTGCGACTCTTCTCGGCAGAATGAGTGCTTCGCAAACTCCGCAAAAACTGCATTCGACTCTTCCGGGAGCTAGTCAAGCAAAAGCATGTTGTCTTTGATCTCTCGGTGCAAATTGAGGATCAGGTGTGCCATGATGCTCATGGACATGCTGCAAATGGAGCGAGCTGAGTTCAATAGTATAAGGCCCAGCTGATATTCAAACCTCATGAGGACATTGAAGGTAAACGAGAAAGGGTGGGGATGAGGAAGAGCTTGAGTGAGCGAGATGGTGGAAGGGAAAGAGAAGAGCGACAAACAGCGGCATGAGATCCACTGTGTTGTGAGCTGCCATCCTGCCACAATCAAACTTCCACATTTGGGAAGTCACATTTTGGCAGAAAGTCAAGAGTGGTTTGCCGTGTTCGGTGTAGAGACAGCATGTCATGGTTGCATTCTTTCTGTGTTGTGTAATTACAATCAATTTCAGAACACAATACATTTCACTTGATGCTACAGGAGGAGTAGTTACCAATTGCTGCAGAAGTTCATTGTGTGATCGCTGCCTAGGATTTGTGCAACAAGGATTGGAAGATTGACCATACCGTCAGAAATTCCTTGTGCAGTTGTGCAGTTGAGATTCTGCGCATCGCTGATAGATTTCGCAATGAGGCTAGTCGTGGTTGCAAGCCACTGGGTGCTGTTTGCAGTGTTGAAGTTTCTGTACAATGATTTATCCTTAGGGTGTAGATTGACAGTAGAGAAAAACCTATGTACATCATGATCTTAGCAGCAAATGTATAAATTTGGGGGTAAAGAGTACTTGATTATATTTACCGGGAATACGAGGTCTTTTATACCTCTACAAAGTATCTATAAATAAACTAGCTGTGTCCAAATGTCTGATAAGGAATCATATAGAATACGCTGGAATCTACTATATAAATCTGGTTACAGAACGTTCGAGATGAGACGAGTTTCAACCTCTCCGAGAAGCCCGAGCACAGCCGTGGTTGCGTGTCTCGGCTTGTTCTTCCAACACGTGATCTGTTCCACACTCGTCATGGCATCTTGCAGAGAGGCAAGGACCGACTCGGATGCATCAGCCACTGGTTGTGGGGTGGATGTACCGAAGAGGACGGTCGTACCAATCTGGTCGGCTACCTTCTGTGCACTGAGGAGAGACTGCTTGGCGCTGAGGAGGGGAGCGGCTGTCATGAATTGGACCAGCACGTCCTTTTTTCATGAAGAACCCGTCGATGCGTAGTGACGCGCGTCGACAGTCACGGCGCACACGTGACAGCTGTCAAGTGCAAATACCCACGGTTGGAACCCGGACGCAGGCGGGTTTCTCTACGACGAGACCAGAGGGGTGATACGCCTGCGATTAGAACCCGAACGCAGTCGGGTTTCCCTGTATTCGGACAGGGACGACAGTTGAGACCAGGGGCGGAACCCCTGGTATGGAGAGTCTTACAACTCTATAGAGAACCCCATAGAGTCTCGCAACTCTATGGGAGGAACCCCTACCGCTCCAGGGATCAGGGCATTGTATTGCTCCTGAGAGGAGGCACAAGGGGCGTGATCGGAAAATAGTCTATACATTTCTAAAAACATATATAAAGATAGGTAGAATCTCCATGTACTGTAGATTCTACCTCGTCCATACTCAGGCTCTCACCTTGGCCTGTAAAGAGACCAATCTCCGTCCTGCAGGAAAACCATCGCAACCCGAATTACGCGGTAATTATGGGTTCTAACCCCTCCTCCTCCCCGTACCAAACCAAGGCGGTTCTGGGTTTTTCCCAATCAGGTTCCAGACACACACCGGGTCACTCACTGTCTGGTCAACTTGAGGCTGTTGCTGACAGCGGCATCGACGACCCCGAGGCTAAAATATTATGCAGTGAGTTTAAGATAAATCAAGATTGTAAGTCATAAACAGGACTGATTTTGGCGAGGGTGCTCCAGGTGCTGAGAATTTCGCCACCCACTACATTCTGATGGCCCCTCGGCCAACTTGACCGAGGTTGGCCGAGGGGCACGACCAACCCTTCAGCCAACTTCAACCAACACGGTTGAGCCCCTCAGCCAACCTCAGTCAATTGGCCGAGGGGCCGTCAAAATGTAGTGACCAAGGGTGCTAACAGTGCCGGAGCAGGCGAGTGCCCGACGTTGGAGAGACGCTGCAAATAGGTTCAGTTCAGGTGCACATGGGAGGGAGCCTACACAGAACACACCAGCCATGGCCTGGAAAGCGGTGAGAATACAGAATGCAGCAACGACTATAGGGGCGATTGGATGGAAGATGAGAAAATATTATGGACAGGCAAAGGAAGAGTAAATGCACGTGAAGTGAAAGGACACCGGGTCTGGAGAAGAAGAATAGCACATTGTGTGAGCCTTTATTGCGACGCAGCGAGCAATTCTTGACTAACGTGCACGTGACCAGTGTAGTGGCTGGAAATGCCATCATTCCAATGTCCGTGGCTGACAATCCATGAAATCTGGAGAGGCTTTCAAAAGCGCAATTATGTTCGTATTTAGACCCCGGAAATGCTCTGTTTGTACTCGTCTTTGAATTCTGCGTTGAATGATGCCCCATATGTGGTGATTCGAACATTGATGGTTCCGTTCTGGGTGTTCCAACCCCAGGCTAGGGCTTGACCGAATCGGGATGCAGCCTTGACGTGGCCGTGATGACACAAGCAACTCCAACCGCGCCCCAAGACATCAGTAAAGCCTCTGCATCTCAATTTTTTGCAAAGTGTCTGCTGCGCGAGCTTCCCCGCCTTCAGCGGATCCATATTAATGGATTGCGGTTTGCACGTGAAATTGAGTAGGGCCATGGACCCACGCAAGTAAGTGGTGATATGTATAAATAGCTTTGGAGTGCTAGATGTTATGGAAGTGCAAACTGGACTCGCTTCAGCTCAGGTCTGGTTCAATTGCCATAGGTGGCTTAGATTAAACTGACAGGTGTTTAGTCAGGAAATAGGAATAATAAAAGAAAAATGAATGGATATTCAGCAAGAGCTAGGCACGGATTAGTCTCTCCTAGACAGACGCTTCAATACTTGAATCTCGTACCTCGATTGTATTGAAGTCTGTTAGTAAGCGCGGGGGTCAAACCGGATCAGGATCTTATTACATAAGTGTCGGAGTTTCAATTTGGCCTCTTTTCGTCTCGTTCTCGCTGTCGAATACATTTTCTCTGATTCACTGGGGTGGAATTCATTTTGTATGCATATCTGCAACAATCTCGCGCTTTATAAATGCCTGAATCGAGCTTAAATCACAATGCGAGGTTGATGTGCAATGTGATGTGACATGAATGTGACCAAAGACTCGTCAATTTGACTGTTCCACATTGTGGTGGATTTGAACTCAAAAAGTCCAAATAAATTGGAGCTGGCACAGAATACATGACAAAATCTTCCAGAGATGTGAACAAAGCTCAAAGTTCAAGGTACGGCCTTCATTTTGAGTGATTATGTAACAATATCCTGATCCGGTTGGACCCCCGCGCTTAAAAACGGACTAGGCACGGATATGGTCCCTCTAGCTTAAGCTTGTTAGTGTATCACATGAGCCAGACAGGATAATTACCGTCGTTGGTTGGAATCTATTTTAGTAGTCCTTCCAATCCTTCCCTACCTACTGATACGATGCTACAGAGATCTGCACATCGTCTTGTCAAAGTTGTCAATGCATACAGAGGATATTTGGGATTATATTCCGGTACCATTCCGGGCCCAACGAGACTATAATTCATGAGTAGTATGTAGTCTACACGTGAACAGGACTTCATGTGGTGAAAATTTGATTTGGAGGTAGGTACGTAGGTTGCATTACACGGCACGATCCCGCTCAGGAACGCCGGGCCCATCGTTCCTGATCTCTATATATCTCCCGAGCCGAGTTCATGCCCCCAGTTTCTCGGCACGCTAACACTAGAAATCACAGCGAGACAACTCATGTAGCTGGTCTCATCCCAGACCAGGACGTAACCTTCTCATTTGACGTTTAGATACACGATGTATCGATGACTTTGGGGCCACACTGCGGGATACTGTCAAATTGTGTCAATCATTTCCCGTTCGGAATGTTCTGGGACTGAAATGCACCCGCTTTCGTCCAATACTGGTCCATATGCCTTCAAAAATGAAACTCAGGGTGTGAATTTACCAAAAAGGTTGAAGGAAACGGATCAATATTGTGCAACGGAATCCGAGCACAAAATCTACTGATGCCAGTGCCAAGAGTGCAAAACTCGACTCACCGTGATACTGTAGCATTCCGACCGAGTGTTCATGGGTTGTTACGCCTTACGCAAAGTGTTCACTTTTCAAGTGTTCATTTCTCGGCAATCACGTCAAAAATTACCATAAAACGCAATACGGCAGTTGCCGGCCGAGATTTTGGGGCCCATTTAAGCCTAAAATCTCGATGTTACGCGTTACGAGTGTCTCAAGTGTTCAGTTCAGCGGTCCTTGTTACGCGTTACGTGAATACTTGGTCGAAATGGTACAGTACTAGCCAACCCAATTTTGTAGGACTTTCTGCCAATTTAAAGGGAGATAAGTACCATGGAAATATTCTGGGTGTGGTGTTAATACGCCAGGCCACGTGGCACGTGCACGACGCGACGCGTTGCTTGTGCCTGCTGTGATTTGATGGGAACAAGCCTGCGCAAACACTCCACACATTCTCGTTTTCCACCTCTTGCTTGCCCTTGCTTTCTCCCGTCTTCTGTGACATGTCGAATTCAACCCAGTTTGCCTCCAGCGCCAAACGTTCACGCGTCGATTCTCACGTCGATAAGGAGAACCATGACGCGCGACCTGAGGCGACGAAAAAGGCCCGTCTCGAGGCCCCGACGCGCGCGGCGAATCCCTACAAAACTCTCCCACCTCCCACTACCTCTTTCGTCCAATTGCGCTTCCAGTTGGCCCGCTTCAAGGGCGTCTATCGCGTCGCGAAGATTCCGCTCAACTACACGTTCGCGAACCTCTACAGGCTCATCCTCTTCATGTTCGGCTGGAGCGGGGACCATATGCATCGCGCGAGTGTATACTCCCATATTGAGATGTACTCGGGCAATTACAAGGCGGGGCACATCAAGAAATACGGCAAGCCTGCCGCGCTGCCTGAGACTGACGACGACGGGATGCAGAGATACTACGAGCTGACGCGCCGCACCGATATCGCGGAGTATGAGGTCGTCATGAAAGGCGAGAGTACCCGGCTGCGCGGCCGGGGGGCTTTTGACGACTACCTCGACGACACCGAGGTGCGCATCGAGGATCAGGATTTGTGTCTGTCGCAGGTGTGGAACCAGAAGTTGAGGAGGAATGGAAGCAAGGGTGCGTGTTCGAACAAGCAGATGGGCGTCATATACGAGTATGATTTTGGTGGTGCGTCATTTGTGGCCTGGACGTGTCGTCGCGCTGAATTGCTTCCAGATTCTTGGACGGTCCATATCACCCTGGATCGCGAAGAGGATTTCTTCTCCGTTCAACCCGCATCGAACCTGCCGATCATGGTCTCGGGGAAGAACAAAGGCGCGGTATGGAGATTGGAATATTGTTTCTGTATGTTCTGACGGCGATTCAGCCTCCGATCGAAGACGCATGTGGTCAAGTCCACGGAGTGAGTGATCAAAAATTCTTTTTGAAACTTGACGCTGACGACTGAATTTAGGAACTGGACGGCAGCAAGAAATCCATATCGGCGAGGTTTTTTGACCGCGATGTTTTCGAGAGATACCTCAAGGGTGAGGTGACGTCGTGCGCTGGCAAGAAATCTCTCGAAGTGCGTGAAGTTGCTCGGGGCTCTGCGGTCCCTCCGCCCCTTCAAGTCGATTCAGGGGATGGTGAGGACATGGACGACAGTGACGATGGTGATGCGTCCAAGACGGAGAATGACGACGACGATAGTGATTGCGAAAGCATCGAGACTCGCGGCAGTATCGAGACTGAGGTGCGATTTTTTTCTTTACACTCGCTACTTCCATCACGTCTTATCTGCACTCTCAGTCCGCTGCGCAGCCGCAAGCTAGCAATAGTCTAGCCCTGGTGCCTATCAACTCGCGCGCGGTGTCCCGGCCCATCCCCGAAGTAGACAGTCCCTCCATTCTTTAACCTTCCGCATCCACTGATAACTGTTCACTTACTTCCAGGCGTACAACGACCTGCAAGACGCCGAGGGTGAAGATTACGACTCCGAGGAAGACTACGACTCTGAAGAAGACATCGATGATGAGGTATCTACCTCCGTGTCGTGTGCGGCAACGGCTTAATTCCCACTAGACCGTGTTTCTGGTGGCGCTCCTGGCAACCCAACAAAGGCACACCGCCGCGATGTTAGCGTTGATGCTTAGCGGCGGCTACTAGCCTGGTCGACCGCCCTTCCAGTGAACGAAATCACTCTAGAACCCGACACCACGGACGAAATTTACTATACAGATCCTAGACGTCGTTCGAATCCTATTCGCCAGTTATAATCCAAGTCCTATATAATGTACATAGATCCGCGTTCGCCTCATCCTATCCGCGTTCCCGCTTACTTTCTCTATCGATCAATTTACGCTCGTATCATAGACATCCCAATTGCCCATCCCACCTAGTTGGTATTGTTCTCCACCACTAGTCCCCGCTGTGTCTCTAGCCGGGAGGATCTGTGCACGAGCACGTAAGAGCCCCGCCAAGGCCGAGAACGGTCCGAAATGCTCGTGGGGCGAATGAGCGGCGAAAGGAGAGGTTCGGTCTCCAGAGTCGAGTCAAGAGCGGCACGAACGCCTCTCGCACACCATTGCCCTCGCGTTCCCGCTCCCCGTCCTCGCCGCGACGCCCGCCGTTGTGGCGTACACTAAGTCGAGCAAGAGCTTCGAGGCGGTCGTCATCACCCTTTTTGTTTGGGGCCTCCGCCTTTTCTTCGCTTTCTAACGCTTGTCTCGCACTCACTACCTCGCACTCACTCGAACTCGCTAACGCTCGCCCCAGCTCCTCCGCCAACCAAACAGCCGACGCGCGCAACGCCCTCGCGCCTCACGCTCGTGTTTACGGCGCCGCTGGGGAGCAGTTTGTCGTTGATCCGGGATTGCGCACCGGGTCCGACGGCAGAGACGAGGACGAAGGGAAGAAGTCCAAAAGTGATGACGATGAGAGCGAGGATGGAGATGGTGGGAATGGGAAGAAGGGCAATGAGGGGAAGAAAGGTGGGCTAGGCGTATGGGCGTGCGGGTGGGTGTGGGACGCGGCGCCGGGTGCGGAGGAGGCGAGGGGAGTAGGGTCGAGGCGAAGGTGAAGCCGAAGCCGAAGCTGCGCAAGGAGAAGCAGATGCGCAGAAATGATAAGGACAACGACACGAAGAGCCTTGAGGACGCGAATGACAAGGACGCAAACGCCCCCACCCCCGACGCGGAACCCGAGCCCTTCGCCCTGCACGACAGCTTGCTCTCGATCCCGCGCAGGAGTCTAGCTGCAATCGTGGGCCTCGTGGGGAGCGGCAAATCGCACTTGTTGCAGGGGTTGATTGGGGAGATGCGGTGTACGACTGGGGGTGTGGGCGACAACGAAAAAGGGAGGAGGGGTGCGGGGTGCGAGAGGGAGAGGGAGAGGAAGGGTGGAGCGGTGAGCTGGAGCAAAGTCGGACGGCCCAATGACGAGAGCTCAGGTGGTGCGCAGGGGTTCTTGGCGGCAGTCTTCCCCTCGTCTCTGAGGTGAGCTCAGAGGAAGCACCGAGGAGCCATTACTACGAGCCGTTCCCACATCCCGCGTCGTGCGCAAAACTAGAATGCAATGGGAGCGCCCGATCGGAACAGAGGCGCAGGAAGGACTGGGCCGCCTGCCTCCTAGCGTAACATTTCAAGGATCTCGTAGACTGGTGTGCCGCCTCCCCTTCGCGGGACGCTCTTCGCACAGGGCGAGACCTCCCAATATTACTCCTGACCGAGCGCTGTTGGCTCAGCGTCGAAGCAGCATGCGCGGAGCCTCGCCGCCGGGGAGCGATCTTGAGGAGAGGCGGGCCCTCTTCGAATTCACCTCATCCCTTGTCATGCAGATGTCGAGAGTGCGAGAAGCCGAAGAATGCCGGGGACGATGGACAGGACGGCGATGCGGAGAGGTAGTGTGCAACGAAAGGGAGTCGAGTCGGACGAGTGGGTGCGGTGCGTGGGGAGCTCACGACGAGGTTTGTCAGCGAGGTCGTCCGTCCGTGTGTGCGGGAGGGTCGGTCGCGACGCGCGAGGGTCGACGCGCGAGGGTCGGAAGCGCGAGGGTCGGACGCGCGAGGGTAGATGAGATGGATTTGGCGACACGGAAAGTACATCCAGCTCCACATCTGCCTGCTAGGAAGAGAGAAGTGGTGCGATGGGTCAGAGAAGGCGAGTTCGCGCACGACCGAGCACGCTCGCATCCTGCGCTGCGCCTGCGGACGGCCGGGGTGTGAAGCGCCGAGGGCATCCGTACAAGGAAAGATGCGGGGATGTCCACACAGACCGACGAAGCGATGTCCGATTCCGCATCTGGTGGGTCGGAGCTAGACGTCGGACGCGAGCGAGCAGGCTCGCATCGTGCGTTGTAGCTGGGGAGGTCATCCGTGCCCGGGAACATGTGCTTCCGGTGTCCACACGGGCCGTCAAAGGACGTGTACGGCGGCCTCGCAACTGGCGTCGAAGTTACATGCACGAGTAGCCAGGGCCATCGAAGCGTTGGCATAGATGTGCCAAGCGAGGGACCCGAGGGCCGAGGTACATCGCCCGCATCCACGTCGCCTCTTGCCTTGACGCCCAGGATCGCGGTAGAGAGGCAGAAGGCCAGGTGGAGGAGAGGCGGCGGTGCGAGAATTCCCCATTGCAAGGCCCAAGACGCCAGAACGGAGCCGATACGGAGGCAAGGCTCCGGCGTCACGAGCATAGCGACGAAGCTGCTCGCGAAGAAGATTGCGGATAGCAAGGTATCGCGTCCGCATCCAGATTCATTTCCCTGGGACGAAACAAGCGCGCATCGAAGGGAATGACGGAATAGCGATGCGAATGAGTGAATTGCTAGTCCCGCGCGCCAGTGCGGGGAAGTGAAGCGTGCGAAGCATCTGTAATGACCAATGCCCAAGCAGCGCAAATATAGCTGCAGTAACATCAGAAGGAGGATTCGAGAGGAACTTGAGGCATGTACGTCTCGCATGAAGATGAGAAAAGAGGCACGTTCTGCGAAACGAGAGGACCGCTTGAATCTAGATCTCGAGGTTAGAATCTAAACAAACGGATAGGGAAACGAGACGCACGCGTATCAAGCTTCGATATACCAAGACTCATGGCGGCTTGGAAGGAAGAAAGTCAGACCATTGAAGGCAGCGTGACCATGACACTCGTATATCCGGCGCGCAAGTCAATTGAGCTTGCAAGAGGCATCAGAGCCTTACTCCCATAGCGGGGCAGCCGCTTCCGCAGGCCAGGACGAGCGCGGGAGAGGCCTTCTTGAGTCGAAGTCCACAAATTTTAAGTATGCTCAGATGCCATCTGCGACGTGAAGATTAGTTCCCAAGTATGTAGTGGCAAAGATGGAACATAGGACTCACGGGCGCCTTGGAATCACCAAGCACAGATATCCTTAGAGTCGGGGTGTAAAACTGGTGTAAAAGCCGGTCGTTGAAAGGTGCTGCATCTTCTGCCTTCGCTTCGTCGGCCTATTGCACCTTCAGGCCTTCAGGTTCCGCATCTGAGGTGCCTTATAATTGAGATAAATGGCTTCAAACGATGAAAAGCATATTCGGGGAGCAAACTTACCTCCCAGTCTCCCAGACTCGGAGTACAAAAGGGGCCCATCGGAAAATATCTCGAAATTCTTTGAATCTTCGCTTGACTTCACACCGCCCGGGTCGTTCCCTGAGATAGGTAGGTAGGTAGGTGAGAAGACCGATCTTGCCATAGACGTTGTCTCGTTTGCGACCTGGATTGCACTGCGACTCCGAGGCTGGTCAGGTCTTAGTGTGCACGTGCCGAGGTTGTTCATTCACGTGTGGCATAACATGGCCACACAACGCGTCGCGTCGTGTCCGGAAGCGCGGAACAAAGAGCCAAAATATGATTGCGCCCTAAGCCAACCACTGACCGAGCCGACTTGAACTATCACCCGCCAAAAACCACTGACTGAGCCCGATTTTCAACTACGAACCGACCCTAGACCCAACTCTTGACCGACCCTAAATCCAACCACTGACCGACTCAAAATCAACCACTGGACGACCCAGGATCAACCACTGGACGACCCTCATTCTCAAACCACTCATTCAGCCCCACTTGGACTATTTTCTACCACTGACCGAACCCCAATGTCAGTTATTCCAACCACTGACCGAACCAACTTTGACTGCTCTCTACCACTGACCGAGCCTCAACCTCAACTCTGCTATCTATTGACCAGCCCTACCTTCGAGTAGTTGTATGGTCGGTCGTACACAGTATTGCGAAGCCTCAGCCGTTGTAACCAAAGTTCATGATATACCACATAGATGACCTTCATTCAAAAGCAATTAGAAATTTATAGGTTGAGATATCGATGCGCGGCAGCAACGTAGGTTTCTTTCATTTATTCTTGGAGCGGGTGCTTCGGCGTGCAGGAATTGGAGTTAGAGGCACCGGCGCCAATGAGGACCCAGAAAAAGATGAGGATTTATTGGCAGCAGCATCTGCCGGCAACTTGATGTTCTGTGGTCAGTCAACTGATCTTGTGCGCCTCCTGTTCGAGAATGGCGCAGACGTCAAATCACAGGTTGGCCGTGCGTTGGAAGACTCGGAGGCGATCATGAAGACATTGTGGCTCTTTTGCGGGAGTATGGTGCAGTATTGGATGGGGAGAACAGTTCCATAGATAGTTCTCGGTCAGAGTAAAACCGTGATAAACACTACCGAAACGTCCAAGGCCTGAAAGGAAGGACATATGAAGGACTTGGATAATCGGAAGAAATACACCATACTGTATCCCGATTGAGGAAGGAGGTCAAATCCTCGTCTCGGCTGTCACATCCTCGCTCATCCAAAATTGGCAACGCTGCATTTCGGCCTGCGTGATAGTTTCCATCGTTGAATTTGTTGCTGTGTTGTTACCACGATTAAGCATTAAACGACGCCGCGATGAATCGGCCGCGACGAAAGATTCCCAGGATGGAGAAATGGACTCCTTATCGGTGGACGGATCGCCTGTTGCCGCAAAGGACGTCCAGTACGCAATCGCCTCTCTGGAGAGAACCGCTTCGCTCTGCAATTTTTTTATCAAGTAAGTGACGATGTGCATGGTCAATTTCTCACCGTGTTGAACGGCGTAAAGGTGTTTCCCGCATTTCCAAAGGTGCTGAGCAGTGTAATGAGAATAGAAAATGACCTCAGACATGGTTCTTACTTGGTGCCTGTAAAACAATCGGCACAAATGCGATTGTATGTAGCGTTTACGCTCACCATCAAACAGAAAATAGAGATCAGACGTGTGTGCGGCTCCACGGTATGGTGTTTGGTCGAATAACACCGTATCCGGTGCATTCCAACTGGTGTATATTTGACTGAGGTCAAGCGCGCGAGAATTAAAGATCCGAACCTGTAAGAAAAAATGTTCTTCACTTCGTTTGCAATCAACTTCTCCGCGAGGAACCAGTCCCTAAATCATTGACCAGATAGTCAATACCAAGCTGAGGTTGAAAGTTGTTTACTGACATGCAAGTGAAGATGATCTCCCCGGCCATTGTCCAGGCGCGATCCCACTGAGTCGGGAATGGACTTCCCGGTGCGTTTGGCTCCGGGTACATCGCCAAAGCTTTGTCGATTGTTGCGTTGGACTACGATTATTCAACCACCCGTCGCAACTGCCCGAGGTCAACTCACCACCCCCGGCCATCGGGAAAAGACGATTCTGCGAATGTCGTCGTCCGTCTGGAAATCCTCAGGCGAGCCGCCTGCGAATGTTTTGCCATCCCCAGTGCAGTGCCCGCCAACGAACTGGACATTTTGAATCTTGCCAGAGGCAATCAACCTTGACGGAAGGTCGGGAAGGAAACCGTTGGCGTCTTCGATTACCGGGGCGAACGCGCCATTCGGGATGCGATTGATTGCGCTCACAATCGCGCCTGCGCGAATTAGAAGTCAAGTGATGTAACGCCATTAACGCGAATTACCAAGGGAGGCTTTCCGCAAACATGGCATGGCCTCATCTCCAGAGGCGGGACACCCGATAAACCCGGCGGCACTCGCTGCAACATGATAATTCAACAAATTAAACCATCAAGCTGCCGAGGACGCACTGAAGGATGGATTCGTTTGGTTCATAGTATTGGTCGGACCGAACCCGATGGATTGGGCCGTCGCCCGTTGGAAAGGAACAGGTTTGGAGCCTGTGGAGTATGATCAGCCAATTGTTATTGGGTAGTATCCGGAGTATGTAGACCCTTGCCTCCGTAGGCTGCGACCTGCATAACGACACTTGCACCGCCAGCGCTTTCGCCGTAAATCGTGACATTTCGAGGGTCACCCTGTCTTCCTTATTATCACTGTCTCGACTCCTCCGGCCAAATGGACACGCACCCCAAACGCGCCAATGTGACGCTGTACCCATTCGAGACCCGCGCGCTGGTCCAAGAGCCCCGTATTCAAGTCTCCATCCGCCGCAACAACGGGTGATGCCAGAAAGCCGAGTAGGTTTAATCGATATGTGATCGACACACCGATGATTCCCCCTGGGTGTTGAGCGACCCAGTCGTACATCGGAAAACCTTGCGGTGACTTGCTTTTTTTCGATACGAAATTCTTTCGATAAATAAAACTAAAAACATACCCCGTAATAGAAGCCTCCGCCCTGACATCGTTTGAATTCCCTGCATTATACCAGCAGTGGCTAAATTCTTACATGGATATACACGGCGACTGGAAGTGCATCCCTCGCCGTGGCGTTTGTTGGCTTCCAGACATTCAAAGTCAAACAGTCTGCTCCCTTTTAAGTACTCGGCTGGAAAGGATATTCAGGAAGCGGGGGCTTGCCTTCTGATCCAATTCCGACGACAGCGGGTCTCTGAATACACGGTGGACCCCAGTCTCGCGCATCGAGAACTTCCGATGCCCGCGTGTTCTCATTCAGCATGGCAGGAGCCCTGAATCTGAGGTTTCCTAAGGGTGGTTGAGCATATCGTATGTTCCCGTAGAATGCGACTGGTCCGTCAATAATGCCCGTCGGCGAGGTCGTGTTTCCCGCATAAGCAGCATATCCCAAGTCCACGACGGGGCCAAGGTTCGAAGTCAAATGCTGTGAAGTGCCGAGTCGTACGAGTGCCGAGAAACAGAGGAACACGGAAAGCATCTGTTAGTTTCAAGGATACTCAAATGACCGACACTGGCTTTTATGAGGCCAAAGAAGGCTTCGCGAAAGAAGGAGTCCTATGAGCTCTTGATTTGATCACAAGGCGGTACGGTCCGGTGGAAGAAGCGCTGCGGGCCGCTGGTCTCGTTTGCAACCGAGCTGAGGGCAGGAGAGTTGGCGAGGTCTTCTCCGAACAAAATGAAATGGAGAAAACTGCTGTTCGAGCAAAGTGTATCATGCATGGTTACTTGACGGGAGAGAAAAAATGGATGAAACTTCGACGAAATGATAGCGACGACGCGTTTAAACTACTTACGTACCAACGCGATGAAGAATTTGACCCAGAGTGCGTTTCACAACGATCAGGCCAGTCTGGGATTACAGTGCGGTTAATGAGCCTCGAGCAGGGATTGAGAAAACACCAGCGAATGTTAGTTTTAGAATATAGTACGACAATTAATTCACCATCAACCGATTACTTCTTCGATTTCTATGGCCAAATGAGAAACCACAACCATCGCGTGAACAACTTCTCACCGTATGGAGGAGGTAGCGATTCTCTTTGTCCATATATATCTTGTTGTTGAACATCCTGCCGCAAACGTCAGTTGCATTTGAGTGGGAGCGACGTGCACGGCGTACTCGATGATGTTCGTTTCATCGACGGGAAGCTCACGCCTGCCCATGAGCGCCGACTCAATCACGAATGGATTCCGCTCGCGACCTTGCTTCATGGCCTCCGGGCCAATCGGGCACGGCATCCCGAGACAGTTGGTATCGTCGCTAGTGAAGACGAGCATGACGACCGGCCAGGAGTCAGCTTCAGTGCCCACCAGGGCGCCCTTCATTTTCGCGAGCGAGACGCGCATAGCGGACGATGTGTGGGACGCGAGAGGTTTTTTCTCGATAGCTGCGATTTGGAGCATAATGGAGGTACCGGGGCCGCGCTCTTCCTGGTTGATGGTCGCACGGAGTGCCGCTAGAGGATCGGCGTCCTTGGTGGCGATTTTGACGACGAGGCAGGTGTGCAGGGCGGTTTCCGGCGTGATGAGTAGCTCGAGAGCCAATACGGAGTAAACCATGAGGTAAAACATCAGGTCATCGTTCGCCATGAGCTTTTTAGCGAGCTTCAAGTTGATATCAGTTGACCCCGTCCTAGCGCAGGACAACTTGTGTACGGGCCTGAATGAAGGATTTGCACGGGGCGTTCAAGGAAAGGTTATTGATAAAGACCTACCAGTCAGAAACTTGACACTGCAAATCGAGATGGACAAGCAGATCTTTTTGGAAAAAGTGAAGACACACTTTCTTGGAACAATATAGGGTAACACGGCACTTGGGAATCAGGTGAGTCCGGGACTGAAAGGTATGCTTTTGACTTGAGCTCACGCCAGCGCAATTCTTGAGTTGTTCTGCGGCTGGATTTTCACCGCATGCCGAGCAAACGTGTACTTGGGTTCGAGAATTGGCACGGATTTCTTCGGAAGAAGGGCCGTTGTTTGGCTTCTCAGAGACGGGCGGTGTGAGCCTGAAGTACGAGATATGCGCCATGACCAAAAATGAAAATTGCCAATTGATACGCGGTTTCGGAAGATGCCGACGTACACGTGCATGGGACCACGATTGCCCACGCGGTCATCTGACTTGTAAATGTGCGACGCGTTCAAATTCAAAGCTATACATTTCTAAGCAACTGGATCTTGCGGGTGGGCAACGAGTTTAACCCCGCTCACGCCTCCTGCCTTCATCCTCTCCAACGCCGCCGGGATCCCTGCAAGCCCGTTCGGCAGGACTTCGATTCGGTTTGCCTGGATATCGATGGCTTAGTAGCGAGACAGTTCGTATAACGGGCAAGAAGAACATACCACAAGGACCCCCTTTTCGATCATCTTAGGCAGCTGTTCAATGACGTGCTTCCCGAACACAGTGTGCTCCACAGAAGCGGGGTAGTGCGCGGGGTCGCCGATTGGTGCCACAACGTCGGGCCCAGCGTAAAATCCGAAGCAGTGGACAAGGGTTATGTTGCGGGCCGCCCTCGCGGTTTTCGCCTGTGGACGCACAGTCGTCACTTTACCGCCGTCGACGAGCGAATCGTATGCGGCGTCCAATGCGCCCTGGAATGTGGCGTCGTACACGACTTTGACTGGCGGGCTTACAACAAGTTTCTCGGTAGGTACTTCACCGCGGTCGATGAACTCGGTCGCGCCGAGTTCTTTGAGATAGTCGAAGTGAACCTTGGAAGCGTACACGACGATCCGGGTGAAACCAAGGAATTTCAACAGTTGCACCGCTGCATATAATGAAGCTGTTATTTTTCAATATTGACTGAGCTGTAGGACTACGCACCGAATTGGCCTGTGGATGTTCCCCCGCCGATGACGAGCGCAGATTCACCTTGTTGTGGTTTGTCCCAGGAGTAAGAAGGGTTCAAGGCGAGACCGATCGGCGCCTGTGCGAAGAGGCCTACGCACGCCGTGGTGAATGTGACGGGGATGGAAGCCACCTCGTCGAAACTTATGTTTTTAGGTTTCTGCGCCAACAATTGTATCAGCTATACATCAAATATGAATGATGTGCGGTCCACGTACGCGAATGAGGGTTGCTGCGGGAAGTGTAGCGTATTGCTGGAAGCCGCCATTGATGGTCCCGACAAATCTTCCAGGGGACACAGTCACGATCCATCAAACCCATGTCAGTGAATGAACACTCACACTTCATCGCCCTTCGCGAACCCTTTCACCCCTTCTCCAACCTCGTCCACAACGCCAGCGATGTCCGCACCGATAACGGCAGGATATTCGGGTATAAAGAAGCCTATCTGTTGTTGCATGTAGTTCATCGGGTTCAACCCAACCGACACAATCTTGAGGCGGACCTCGCCCTTGCCGGGAACGGGGATGGGCAGAGGACCGACGACAAATGGCGCCTTTGGAGAGGGAATGATGAGGGCTTGTTGAGTAGAGGGCGACATGTTTAAAAGTTGATATGCAATCCGAAAGAACTGCAATGGCTTTATACTCCAGCGGGTAGCCGGCGTTGCGTCAGCGAGTGGGCTGACCGGCATATCTGAATACGTTTCAGTAAGTCTCAGTCAGCTTGAAAGTCGCGCATCGCGGACGAACTTCATGGATGATGCTATCGTGAACACGTAACGTATTACGATCAATTTGCGCCTGTCAATATCGACTATGTAAGCTTACGATTGTTTCCCGGTGAGTGGGCGCTGGAAAAATGCCCGAAAAATGGACAAAGCAACCCCGACTCAATCTGAAAGCATACCGCCCCGAATCAGTTCATTCAAAATGCTTATTAGTACTAGATCCCGATCGCGATCATCAGAGTACAGTACTTACTTTCCAAGTTCTCTGGACATTTTGTAGCCAATTGGAAGATTGGCCATGCGAGAAAGTTGAGATTCTATTGCCCTGAGTCTGTGTGCATTCGCGCGGTCGCGATCGGGGTGTGGAGCCTGGTATCAAGTACTTACACGCATGCGGTGAGGAGAGCGACGAGAAAGTTGGGAGAGAGGTTCGCATATGTACACCCTTGGAGTAGAACGCCAGTAGCGGAGACGGACAAGAGACAGAGGGAAGAAAGATTTCGAAATCAAAATTGCCGAATTGATACACGGTGTCGGAAGATGCCGACGCTTGGTCCGTGCGCGCAGCCAACCCTGCTTTGTGTCAATTATGTCTCATTGTCTCCCATAAAAGCCAGGTCGCCTAGACAAATTATATAACTTGTTCGTCGGAAAATTTTGCATAAAATTATTACAGCTTGTTGTACTAAAATGAGAAGTAAAACAAGTCGCTGCTAAATATTAGTGAATAGTACAACCCGACTGGAACACTGTCGCCGCCACGACGGCTACATCCAGCAGCCCTATGTTCACAGCCTCGACTGTGATCTCTAGCGTAACAGTACTGCCCTCTTTCTCGATTCGGGCAAGAAGGCGAGGAATGTGTCCGACTGCCGCTGGATTCCAATGATACATCTGTTCCATGAGCGTCGGAAAAAAACCGCAAAGAATAATGGCAGATTTACGCATATAGAATCGCTCCGCGGAATCCACATGTATCGTTCTCCATGCGCTATCATCATGCGATGACTGGAGCACAATGCATTAACTTTCGACCAAAGTGCAACATATATAATGAAATCACTCGCCTTGCGTCGGAGGCTACTGCGAGCCATTGCGACACACGCTGCTTCATAACATTGTTCGGTACCTCGACAAACGCCGCACCATCCTTGCCGTGCCATTCGATTTCAGCGACAGTGCGGCCGTTGTTCGTACGGAATACAGTCTTGCGTTCCGGGCCGGTCATAATGTGGAAGTACGGCGTGCAGCCGTCGCGGCCGACTACGGTCGAGTTCAAAATACTGTGTGACTTCAAGTTGCGCCGGCACATAAAGTCCAGTTCTAACACATCTTCGTGCGAGCTGGGCACGGGCACGGGCACGGGCGTCTGGGTGCTGGGTCGACGCGGGGTGGGCGTAGTGCGACCGGTGAAAGAATAGGCATTTGAGTCGGCCATGCGATTGAGCCGTTTTTACACACCCGAGACGTCCGTCGAGACGTCTTTATACCAAGTCCCCGTCCGAGGACGCCGATAGCTCGATGTAAATTGCGTCCATCCTGAAATTTGAATTACCCAGATGAGGGGCTTTGGAGTACTGCCGGTGTGCACATGTCTGTGTCGGTAAGTCCACCCAGAAGGACTTGAAAGTTCCAGAGAATGTAGCCATTGACCATGAAACAGATTTTGAACGAGAAAATCATTGGCCATCTGTGTGCGCACAGGGAGCATCGAGCAAGTGTCCACAATCCCGAGAATGGTCATCGCGATGTGGGGGACGTAGCCAGTCCACTGCTGCGGTGGCGCTCACTAGGGTGTAGTACTGAGTTCTAAGTCGGGCCAGTGTGGCATTCGTCTGGAATTGGTATGTTTCAGATAATCATGGCCGCAAACATCCGAGTCGGAGGGCCGGTCCGACCGAGACTAACCCTGGAGAGGGTGAAAAGGCTCTGCATTCCGAAGAGGCCGAGAGACACTAGGTCCGAGGACTGATTGAAGTAGTTTGTTGCTCATGTTTCCGCGGAGATGGTCGAGTGGGCACCAGGTGATTAGACATCGATGTTCACGTCGGGCCAGACAATGATTGCGGGATGGTTAACGGAGGATCCCGCAGTACCAATTGATCTGCCGTAGGCTGTGGCTATCAAACTTGAAGGCCATTGTCTTGAAACAATTCGGAACAAATGTCTAGAAAGGGGTGAAAAGGAATTTAAAGGTGACTGGGCAGCACAAGGAAACCGCCGACAATACTTAATGTTTTGTAAATATCAACAGTCCGCAGTCGCTCTCGGCCACTGGAGGTATCGGCATTCTTGTTAGATCCTAGTCAATACCTAGAAGCAGTTATGTAGTCGCCTCAGGAGATGCTGAAGGAGGTATATCCTCTCAGCATGAGGTCCCGCGGGGTCCGATATCAGTGAGTTCAGCCTTTCGAGGGTAGGCATTTGAATTGGCCCTACACCGTCCATGCACGACCGTTGAATGCGCACATGTAGACTTCTCGAGAGTAAGCTTTTGCGATGGAGTTATTCATGAGCGGCGTCCGAACCATTCTTGTGCGCAGACTGGCTGAATGATTTTGCTGGTAAGTAAGCCGGTAATTGGGGATAACCTCATAACTGGGTACCTCGGCAAGGGGGCAGGAGCGCTTCAAACCAAGAAACTGAAGGAGGCAGCAGAAGACGCCACACACAGAGTTCAGTATAAAGCCTCCAGCTACAGTCAAGTATGCCGCAACAAGTCGAAGTACTAGTACTCGTGTCAAGCTGAGGATGAATGATCGAGTCGCGAGAGCGCAGGACTGTGCGTCGTCCAGCGACTTGGCTAGGATGTTGAAAGATTTCGGATGCTCTTGGATGCTCTTCAGGTAAAATCCGCGATACGGTGGAGGACAACTTGAAAGAATCGGCACGACTCTTAGAGCGACGTGATCGGATCAGCATAGCCACACACCCTTTCTTCTGCGCTGCCACCATCTACTACTAGTACTAGACCTTACTGGCGAGGCTCAGCATCATCGCAATCGCCAGAGGAACACACAGTTCCCGTTACAAACCTTGAGATCTTGAGAACCCGTCAATTGTAAGCGTCCCAACAGAGATGGACTATTCAAAAGTTGACCGGGAATCTACTGTAGGGGAATCTGTTGGACCCAGAACTGCCGCCTCGAGAGCGAAACTTTGACATTATTATTTTACCCGCCAAGAGTTCTCGTCAGTCCCAGAACGCGGCAATTGTGAGTTGCCATCGAGATTGTGATCGTGTTATTGAATGGCCTCGTCCGACACGTACAGTGAACGTGTCAGTGACAAAGGAGGCTATAATGAATATAAAGTGCTATACTCAGATCGGCACAAGACACCACGATGTATGGTCTATACTACGCCTATGAGAGAGCATTCCTCTCTCTTCCACTGCTCTCGGTTCATGCGTCAGCGAGCATCAACGATCTTGCCGCCCAGGTCAATCTCACGCAGACCTATCGCAACGACGCATCCTTCCCCATTGAAGCCAAGTATTCGTTTCCGATCCCTGCGCGCGCAGCCGTTTCTGGCTTTACGATGATCAAGCAAGATGGCACGCGGGTCGTCGGCTCTGTTCTCGAAAATTTCGAGGCCAAACAGACTTATGATGCCGCGATCTCGCGAGGACAGCAAGCATCGTTAATGGAGCAGCAGACTCCGGATGGTAGGTCTCATCGTTAACGTCCTTGGCAGTTCTGATCGGCTTGCACAGTGTTCCGAGTTGCGGTTGGGAATATTCCGCCTAATGAGCAAGTGCAGATCGAATTGGTATATTCCACTGAACTCGCCGAGGACGAAGAGAACGACTCCGTCCGTTTCCACCTGCCTGTCCATATTGGTGCTCGCTATGGCCAGTCACCCGCTGATTTCGTCCCTGCACCCTCCTCGTCGCCTCCCTTTTTAACCATCTCCACGACTGTCGAAGCACTGGCTCCCATCTCCAATATCGGCTCTCCCTCGCATACCGTCCTGACAGAAATGGGCCCCGACCCCGCCCTTCCTAACCTCGAAGACCTCCCTTCCTCCCACTACGCGCGCGTATCTCTCTCTTCAAACACCGCCCTCGACAAGGACTTCGTGCTCACCTTCAAATCTGCTGGCCTCGACTCCCCCCGCTGCGTTGCTGAACTCCACCCTACCAACGACACAACCGCCCTCGCACTCAGCCTCGTCCCTCGCTTCAGCCTCCCCGACCTCGCACAGCAGGAATTCATCCTCCTCGTCGACCGCAGTGGCTCCATGGAGGGTGCGCGCATATCCGCCGCCCGCAAAGCGCTCATCGTTCTCCTCTCCTCGCTCCCCCACAAAGACACCCTCTTCCAGGTCGCCTCATTCGGCGACCGCACCACGTTCCTCTGGCCAGATGGCAGTCGCGCGTACAATAAGGCGACACTCGAGTCCGCCATGCGCCACATCGACGGTATGCAGGCGGATCATGGCGGGACGCAGATCCGCCGGGCGCTGAAAGATGTGTTCGTACATCGTGCGCGCGACCGGCCGACAAGCGTGCTGGTGCTGACAGATGGTGACACGTGGGACCTCGACGGGGTGCTCCAGACCGTGGCGCGGGCTGTGGAGGGTGCGCCGGAGGGAGCGCCGCTGCGCGTGTCGGTGCTCGGGATTGGGAACGGCGTGTCGACGGCGATGTGCGAGGGCATTGCGCGTGTAGGGCACGGGTCATTCATGCTCGTCGATGAGAAGGAGGCAAGTTTTTCGGGGAAGATAGCAAGGCTTTTGAAGGCGGCGAGGATGCCCATGATCTCGAATATCACCGTCGACTGGGGCCGTCCGCTTGTTGAAGCCAAGGCCGCGGAGAGAGCCAAAGCCCAATGGGAGGAGGTTAGCGCGGGTGAGGAGGCGTCGCAGAACAAGACGCTGAATGTATTCGACGTGGACGTCGACCCCACTCTCCTCGACCAATCGCCGCCGCCTCCTGCTCCACCGGTCGTCCTCTCCCCTCCAGCATCGGTCCAGCAATCGCCCTTCAAGATCCGGCACCTCTTCCCCGGCAGCCGCCTGAATGTCTATGCCATCCTTCAAGGTACATCCACTCAGCATTCTCATTAAATTTCGCGAGTCCCACCCATTTCAAGGCCAAGCTGTTCCCGAGACCGTCACCCTACGGGGCGTGGCTCCCGACGGCGCCATCATCGAGCTCCCCATCCCCGTAACGCTGAGCCGCCTCCCTCGCGCTCCAGGAGCTCCCCCGGCTCTCCATGCACTCGCAGCGCGCAAGCTCATCCAGGATCTGGAGGACGGGAAGCACGGGCTCAGCGTGGGCGACACGGACGCGGACCTCCTGGAGCGCACGCTGCGGGCGCAGATCGTGCGGCTTGGGACGACCTATCAGATCACCTCTACGCACACCTCGTTCGTCGCTGTCGATGAGTCGCAGCCGCCCCCGCAGTATGTGCGTCACGCCCCGCGTCCTGCGGTGGCCCCGGAAAATGCGGTAAACAAGAGGTTACCGGTGACATCGTATGTACTCCACGACGAATTCGACGAAATGGACATATTCGCCAGTGAAGCAGCGACGCTGGACTACATTGACGCCGCATCCGCCCCGAAGCCCCTCAGGGACGCCGTCCGCAGCGTCCTCAATCGCATTTCGCCGTACAAGACCAACGCGCTAATTTATGGCCAGCGTCAGGACGTGCCAGAGCCCGGCATCCTTGCATGGGTTCTCGATCGCATGTCCCCGTTCTTCGCTCCCTCGACGCCTTCTCCGAGTCCTGGTTCTCCCCCGGGTCCTGGTTCTCCTCCGAGCCCTGTTACCCGATCTCCGGCTCCCGAGTTGCTCGAACTAGACACGCTCGAGGCGCTCGCGCGCCTGCAGGCCTTCGACGGCGCCTTCCCCTCTCCGCTCCCTGTCCTCGCGCTTGTTCCCCTCAAAGACGGTTACGCGTTCGCTGACGTGCAGCACGCGCTCCCCGCGCGCGCGACGGACGAGCTGGTGGCTAGTGTGCTTGTACTGACGTATGCCGGGGAGAAGATGAAAGTGCAGCCGGATGTTGATGATGAGGGTGGCGACGTGTGGGCGTGGGCGGGGATGCACGAGAAGGCACGCGGGTGGGTGGAGGGTGCACTGCGGGACATGGGTGCGAAGGAGACGGTGCAGGAGCTGGAGGAGAAGATCGCTGGGATGCTCGCAGTTGTTTGAAAACTGATGGTCAACGAGAATGAATACGCGCTGTACGATATCTGACTGACGAGTTCGTTGACATGTCCTCGATATTTATTGATTCACTACTCGTAGTCTTGGAAGTTTTTGAGTGTGCAATGGACGAAACCTGGAGTTTACGAAGCGAATCACGGATCGCCCGGCAATCATTGAAGCTGTTCCTCGACGCCTTCCTCCGTTTTCGCCGCAAGGGTGCGCCGGGATCCGTTCCTTTGCCCTTCGTCCTGCCTGAATAGCGGGTTCACTTGACCATGCTTTCGACCGGTTCAACCCTCGTTGGTGGGACATCCCAAGGACATCCCACTTGAATCCAACCCCCCATCGAGCTGAACGCAATTGCAGGCCTTGCCAAATTAAACGTTGATCCTCATCAGGATGGAAGAGCTGAACCGAAAGCCACAGCCTCGGAGTCGCAGTGCCTATAAGATTCCTTACCCTGTGCGACCATTTTTCTAGCACCTCCTACCTACCTAGGATCACACGATTCATGTCACCGCCATTAGAGTCAGCTCTTTCCACCGTGGCATTCAAGAGTTCCTGACGATTCGTAGCGATTCTGCCACGGTCTGGGCCAACCGAGCACTCGTTTCCGCTGCGGGTGCGAAGCCACTTGAGACGTCTGGCATTTTGAGTTTCTTGACACCCGTCTGACAGCGATCTTTCTGTATGACTTCGCTTTGACGTTCACCAACGAGATTGAACTGTACCGGCACTCTGGCCGGGATCGGAAACTCTTGTGGAGTTTCCTGGCTCTCCGATATTTCCCTGCCTTATATCAGTTCTTGATGGTGCTCGCGATAACATTCTTCGACGATCCGACATACTCGGTGGGCTGATAATTTAATCCTATGTTCATCTATGTATTGACAATTGCACAGAGGTCTGCTCGATCACTCAAAGTTGTTACACCCGGCTAAGGGATTTCCAGCTGCTCCTCATTGGATAAAGCCGCCTTAGCTTTAGATTCCTTGTTTCAACTCTCTTACGTTGGTTCGTTCTTGAATTTGTCACTAGTGCTGGATTCTTAGAAAGTTTGTAGGCATCATTTCCTGGAGAGTCTGGGTAATAAATGGCAATTTGGTCGCGATTCCACTCGCACTACTAGGCCTTTCGTCCCCCGTTATCAACATCGCTGTCTCAAACCCATCGGTCTTTCCTCAGTGCCGCCTCCTGAACACGACCCCGCCTACTCGCATTAGTGCGCACCATTCTTCGACAATCTCATTTTGTCTCTGATCGTTTTTTTTTCGGGCAGTCACGGTTTTACCATGCCTCAGAGCCGCGTTTGACGCAGCAACTACTCTTGCGCTGTTTGCCAAATTATGGCGTCATGTAGCATCTATGGGTGCCTTGGCCTCACATACCGTGTCTTTTGTTCTCACCGAAGGTGCGATTCTCCTCTTTACCTGAAGCGCTACGCTCCAATTTGCTAGCAGAAATTAAAGATATCGTGTAAGGACACCGTGCTCGATTTCTTCGTGTACCGACCGCATTACCCAGATTGATATTCGCGATTATGACGATGGAAGCTGTGTTCGCTCAGGTGCGACACTAATACATGCATCCAGTCCCACAAAAGCGCTCATCCCCGGTCCAAACCTTCCTAGATTCCATCGGTATGCTCTACCCGTGGTTATTCTGAGGTATTCTCACCGCACTGCACGTAGGCGCGCAACCACGCTCGTAATTTCGTCGTCCCATTTGTAGATTCGTACGTCTTCTCTTTGTATCCACGACCTTTCAAAAAACATCACTAAAAAATCCCCGTCAGACTTACCGCGATCCTAGCCACCCGGTTTATGCTCGAGCTCGAGGAGAGAGGCAGAAACCACGGGCGGTCTAGGAGTCGAGGCACCTCAGGGGCTGGGCGGCTGCCCGCGACGACTACAACACTAGTCGCCTCCGAGGCGCCGATCCCGGTGTGCGAGGATTGCGCATCCTCCATTGATGTGAGTGCACTCAGATGGATTACGAGGTTGTCGATAGTTAATACGGCTGTTTCGAACTATACAGTCGGTTGGGACAAGAAGTATTGGATGGAACCGCATTGGCTCGTGTCTAGGAGCTCGGTCGATCTGAGTTGCGTCCGTTCAAGAAACTGGACCTGGTGGCAAGTGCGCACTTCATTAGTGTCGCGGAAAGCACACAAACGCTTCATATCAACGCCTGTACCCCACCGTATAAAGGACTTCATGGGACGCGCAGCGTGTACAATCTAAATTAATTTATTGAGGTTATCAGCATCTCCTTCACCTCGGGTCAATGACTCGATAACTGTGCCCGCGGTGCAGGCGTACTACCGAAAGACCAGGGTCAATGAAAGCACTACAGTACACGAAAAATACAGTACTTTAGTACAGTGTCGGCAACGCGAATGCAATGTCTCATTCCACACGCAGTGTTATAAGTGCCCTGCCCGTATCGGCGGGCATACATGGAAGGAAAGACAGCGCCATCGTATCCGAGCTCTGGCTGCACAGTGGGTGACGCGGGTGCGCTGGACTAGAGTAGATCGAGACCATAGTGGATGCGGATTTTCAGGAAAGATATCCCCGAGGTCCGAATCTGCTCCCTCGCGCATGGAGGATACTGCCGCTCGCAGAAGAGGGCGGGCCTCACCTCGGGTGTAGGGAGACGTTTTCTGTAGATGCAAGCACCCACAGCGACCGCGACACTCATACCCGAAGAGTGAAACTCAGTATCGGCTATGATCCCTGGAGACGCTTTCTGTAGATGCAAATGATGTAGCACCCACACACGACAGCGACACGCAGACGCGAAGAGTGAGGCTCGAAGAGACGGGTTTTGAAAGCTAGACGTGCACAGGCTGTAAGGATAGGTGACGGGCGAACGCAGGGGCAGCACGCTCGGTCTCGTTTCGGGTCCGGGGAGACGAGACGTCCGCCCAGATCCTCCACGAGGGGGTGCAGCGCGCCCACGGCGATGCCAGGGAGCACCACCGTCACCGTCACGTAGCACAAACAGATTCAAGGGATAGATAAATTCACGAAGCAAAGTATCAAGCAGAGAGGTGCAGCGTGCATCGGGCATCTCTCAGACACGGCACCCGCATCGCAGCCTCGGGTGTGGGGCGTAGGGGCCTAGGCGTAGGAGAAATGACGCGAGATGAGGCTCAAGAGAGGCGGTCGGAGCGAGAACTTGGAAGGTGCGGCGGCAGCGACTAGGACGGCGTAAGGCACAGTGCGAGCGCGGAGCTCGGCGCCACGGTACGAGCGCGGAGCGGGGCGATACAGACACTCCAGACGCCGTGGGATCGTGAACGGACGGACGGACGGATGGACGTGGTGGTGCGGGAGGATGGAGTATGGGAGGTATGGCTGCGGCTTGTGGACGGGCAAGGAAGGCAAGGTAAGGCTCTCCACTGTCTTCTGCAGTCTGCACGCAATGGCAATCGTAATGCGGGGCTTTCGCTGGCGTGCGTACACATCGGAGAGATAGCGAGGGTGAGAACGTGAGCTCCACGAGTAGAAAGCGCGACTGGGGGGTGCGGACGTCGGCGCGTCGACTCCGGGTACATACATACGTACCGCGCACGAGATGAGATGAGACGGCAGACACCCACTTGAGCTTGCTTCCTGTGTTTGGAGGTATGCAGATTGATTAGATTTGATTCTCGTCTACTCCATCGACGATCTCGTTTGCAGCCGGAACAATGATCCAAGGATCTGGGGATACAAGAAAGACGATCGTTTCGCTAACTTGGAAGGTGCAGCGGCTAGGACGGCACGAACGCAGAGACTCCAGGGCGCCGCGGGGAATCAAAGAGCCGGAGAGTATTGTACGAGGAGTGTGTGGATTGCCGTGGATCGTGGACGGACGGATGGATGTGCGGGATTATGACGTTTGGGAGGAGGCGAAGGCTAGGAGATCGTGCTGCGGCGTGTGGACGGGCGGGAACACAAGGCTCTATGGTCGCGTATGGAGGGCGTCTTCTGCACGAAATGGCAATCGTAGTGCGGTGGGCTTTCGCTGGCGGGCGTACACATCGGAGAGAGGGTGAAGGTGAGGATGTGAGGTGGGGGCTGAGAGACTGTGCAGAGGCTCCGCACGGGTTGTGGTTAGGGAGTATGTAGCACGGAACGCAAGGCACTCGAGCAGTACACGTCATCGTGGTGTGGCGAGCTGTCGAAATGTGAACTCCCTGGGTGGAGGGGCACTAGGACGTCGGCTAGATCGACCCCGGGTACCTGGTGCATTTTCCAATCCTCCCGTGGCAGCGCAGCGCGGACGCTCCCTCTCGCATTCCTCTTACGCGCCCTCCCCCGCCCCACCCACCCCAAGGCCCCTTCCCTTCGCCCTCAACGCGCGCAGAATCTCCGCATGCCGGTCCGCGTCCGCGCGGCGCGCGCCGCCGAGGGCGGCGTGTGTGAGGAGGCCGGTTTTTACCTGTGGCGGAGCGGCGTTAGTTAGGTTAGGTGACGGGGTAGGATGGAGAGGGAAGGAGGGGAGGGGGGACGGCGGAGGGCGAAGCGACGGCGAAGGGAGAGGAGGGAAGGAAGGGAGACGTACAAAGGGGAGGAGGGGATGCGATGAAAGGGAAGGGAGGACGGGAACGAGGAAAGGGGGGGGGGGGGGGGGAGTGGATGGGAGGGCGGACGGGGGGGATAGGATTGGATGGATAGGGTACGAACGAAGGAGGAGGAAAGGACGTAAGGATGGGAACGAGGGAGAGGTACGAAGGAGGGAGAAGGGAATGGCAAAAGGGAAAGGCCCACCCACCGAAAACACCGCCGCCGCCTGCTGCAGCTCCTCGTCGCACTGCCTCAGCTGGTCCCGTATCTCGACGTGCCGCAAGATGCGCGCGAGCAGGCCCGTGGAGGCTTGGGCTTGCAGGATGGCGTGCAGGGATGTTAGGGTTCTGGGGTGCGTAAGGTTGGTCAGCAAAGTAGAGTAGGATGCGATGGGACAGTAGGCTAAGCGTACCCAGAAAACGCATCAATCGCGCGCGCCATCCCCGGCGCCAGGCCCACGCCTGCAGTACCATCCGCGCGGCGTGCCTGCGCGTCGCCGCAGAGGTTGATGAGCGCGCGGACGATCTGGTGCACGCGCTCGAGGAGCATGCGGGTTTGGGTGCGGTTCGTGCGGATTGTCTGTGGGGGCAGGTGGGTCAGCGTCCGGTTTACGAGGATCCAAAAAAGAGGAGGGAAATGGAGGGAGGGAGGGAAAGACACGGAGAAAGGCAAGAAAAGAAGAACCCACCTGCACCGTATCAAACAACAACGCACAACTACTCGCTACAATCTGAATCGTCTCCAGATCCATCGAGTTGCCCATATTACCCAGGAACTGCGACGCGTCGAGCCCGCGCTGCACGACGTCGTCGACGCGCCGGCCACGCGCGGAGCGCCGCAGGAAGAAGGGCCGAGTGTCGGTGCTGAAACCGCCCTCTTCTGTTTCTGGCTGTGTGGCCTTTTTATTGAAATCCAAATCGTGGCCCGCGACGGTGGCGGCGTCTATGTCCTTTTCTTCGGAGTCGACGGCCGTCGCGGTGCTCCATGTGCTCGTCCGGCTGCTGCTGGTCGACGCAGGGGCGGGGGTGGAGGGGGAGGACCCGAAGAACGCAGGGAGGGACGGGAGCGAAGGGAGGGACGGGAGGGACGGGAGGGCGAGCGGGTTGTACGCTCCCCGGCCGTCGCGGCGTCGTGCGTGGCGGGTCGCTGGCATCGGTGGTGGGGATTTGAGTGCGGGTGCTAGTGCGGAGATTTGACTTGGGAGTCGTTTCCCGGCCAGCTAAATGCTATCGCCTAGCGACGAACCTGTCAAACAAAAGAACGGTCTTGAATCAGCAAATGTCGAGCGCAAGACGGTAGGGCCCTAAAAAACAGTTGGTGCTTTGGAAGAACCAAATGTTTTCGCCCGAAACCTTCCCAAAACAACAAGTCTCGAGAACAGGTGTCGGGCCCGGATCAAGGGCTGTCCCCGAGCGAGTGCGAAGGTAGGTTGCCTACCTGCGAGTGCGAGCGAGGAATCGTTTCAAATGGATTGCGTCCGGGAGTGTTCTTATATCTTCCCAATGTCCAGTGAAAACTGTCAAACAAAAGAACGCCTTGAGTCAGTAAAACGTCGAGCCCACAACACAGTATGTAGGGGCCCGAAAACGGACACAACGCCCCGTGTTTTAGAAAGATTTTTGTACAGCGGCCAAATGTTTTTGCCCGAAACCTTTCCCAAACAATCAGGTGTCCGGGCCAGGAACGAGGGCTGTCCCTAAGCGAGTGCGAAAGCGAGCTTCCCTACCTAGGTACCTGCGAGTGCGAGCGAGGACTTGTTTCAAATAGTGCGTCCGAGTCCAGGAGTGTTCTTATATCTTCACAATGTCGACTGCAGACCGGTGCTCCTGCCACAGAGTTACAGACACAGAGCACACCGTCGCCCGGGTTGTATCAGATCGTTCCCAAGAAGCCGCGCTATCCAGAACAGAACTTTCGGAGACAGAGACGTCGTCAGCACTGCCGCGTCGAGTGTTTGGCAGCGACGTGCAGTGCCTAGAGGGCAGCCAAACAAGTGTAATGTTCGATGTTGGATTTCGCTTCGAAGATTTTCAATTGAAAATTTCGACTTGATGTCGCCGGTGATGAATATCGATGAATCGTCGGAGTTCAAGTTGAGCGCTAATTAGGGAGTTGAATTCCGTCCTTTCCCTGAGCTTCAAGAATTTTATTTGTGGTGTAAAGCATAAACCGTGTAAAGCACGATGCTGAAGTAACACCCCTCTCACGCCATCCCTGCGCCTGCCTCTACCAATGGATGAGACATCCCAGGCCCAGCACGGCGGTTCGTAAGCTCTATATCTGCGAACACGAATCTACTCAGCGCTGCCGAGTGGTTTCATTATTACTTAATTTATACACCCACCAATCATCGCATCAGAGTCCAGCTCTGGGTCATTCTCACAGCCCGTCCCATCCCGGGGCCGCACCTCCGCAAACCGAATTTCATGCGGCACAAAACTAAAACTCGTGCTGCGTCCCGCCATATGCGCCAGTTTCGGATCGCGCAGGTTGAACATTAGGTGTGATAGCATGACCGAGGATATTCTGCAGTGCACATCCGCGACATTCTTTATTAATATTGCTGCAGTTACAGGGTAAGTAGGAGAGAGACGAACATGTTCGTGAAGGTGGTAGCGATCCCACGGGTATACTCCTTGGATGTTGAAACCGTGTCAACCATAGGCAAACGCAAAGGAAGAACGAAAACATACCGTGCCAAACTGGATTGAATGCACCGTGGTAAGTAGAGGGGTGCGGTTGGTTGGTCGAGTCACTCACAACAAACGTCAAAATATTAGACAAGTTTGATAAAACCATCACGCTGCATTGTTACTTGGTTAGTTTCTAATCAATGATGCTCATGTCGGGGCCTCACCCAAAATAAATAGATCCTGGAAGAAAAAGCAGTGCGTCAGCAAGACCAGAGCAGTGCGACTTGAAAGACAAGTACTCACCGTCTCGTAGCAATATAGTAAGAATCGTAGAATTCCGGCGCGCACTGAATACTCTAGACAGTGTGAGGAGAAAAATCCTAAACTCCGGTCAGTCACAAACAAAACTGCATTGTTTTCAAGCCACGAAATGGAATCTACGCACATGCAGTCGAACACAGCGACTCCAGCCCATGCCGCAGCTAAACTGAGCCCTCTAAAATAAGACAGACCAAGTAAATACCGACTCTGGGTTGGCAGGCCCAAAACCACACTCGGAGGATTCAGCGGTATGTACTCACTGTGCCCGGGAAGTCGGGTAGTTACACCCAAAATACAGCGGCAAATTGGTCGATTGGTCTACAGCCTTTCCGCTAATAACCGTCCACTGCAGACATCCGTTATTATTGTCATCTCGATTCCCATAGAGCAAAGGGCAAGTTAAAACGCACAATTCCAACCGCAACAGCTCCGGAGGCGACCAAAATCATCCATGCCAACACGCGCTTGCTGCGTTCGTACAGCGCGTACGTCCGCAACATAAGCATTACTGTGGATCATTTGAATTGTGAGAGCGGTACATATTGCGAGGACGCACCGGCAACTATCAGCTGGGTTACGATGATGAAGTACTGGTGGTACGATTCCAGGCCCAGGCATCTGGAGATAAGACACGTTATATCAGGGCCCCGGCCAAAAAAAACTGCAGAGCGAACGAACATCTAGCACATATAATTTAATTGAGCACACAAAGCACACAAGGAGATACTTAGATAGGCACAGTAAACACACACCTTGATTTTATGAGCGCTACTCTCCTCGCTCCAGAAATACTCCATCACGACAGGGATATTCCCAAGCAAGGTCCCGTATCTGTTCGCGAAAAACAGCGCATTGGGCCATGTGAGCGGCGTGCCCCAATACCGCGCGATCTCCCAGTCCAATGTGAGGAAGAAGTCGTAGAAAAGGATCGAGAAGGACACGAGATCGATGTAGGCGTTGGAGTTCCTGTCGGCTGGATTAGTTACTGATCCATGTAGGTAGGGCGAGCACGGACAGTTGGGTCTGAATCTGGGCCGCGTTCATCCGAGTCGAATGGTTTGGTGCATGGGAGTATGAGGAGGAGGAGGAGGGAGGGGTGTTGCGAGGCAGCTCCCGCAGCCGCACTAATGAAGCTCTGGGTCTTGATCAGGAGCGGCTCATCAAAGTTTGGATAGTGACTGTCATACTGGAAGAGGAATAAGGACAGGTGCAGTTGCTTCGAAGTTGATGATGGCCAAGATATGCCATTATTATTGTCAAAATCAGTCAGAAAACGACATAAAGCGCCAGCCATTAAGTGACACCGGTTGTCTTTGCCGACGCAACCAGCCGCGCCAAAAAAGCAAGTCACTGACTGGGCAGGCAACCGAGGATTTGCTGGGTGGTAGGACACAACTTGAATGCTTGAGAAGACGTTGACAATGATCAGGCTTCGCAAGCCAAGCAAATGTTGATCCCCGCCCGCGACGCACAGCAGTCACTGTCGGAGGCTCGGAGTACTGCGCGAAAATGACCGAGAACAAACTACGAATGGCGATCCTTGTCCGGCCGAGTCGATGCAAACCCAAAAAAAGCCTCTTACAGTTCACTTTGGGCGATGGTCATTGAGCGGAGAGTACTTGCTTGAGATGCGGCGCCGGTGGGAACGACATTTGCTTGATTGAGTCCATGATCATCTGTCGAAGTTGCGAACGTTCGTTAAGTGGTCGGTCTTCGCCGGTGCCGCGATTATTCAAGATTTCCTATAAACAGCGAGGTACGAGCTATAAGTTCATAGCGCCTGTCTGAGAGACTCGGAGACTAAAGATTTCCTGCTCCCGGAATATGCAGCTCACCAAAAATTGCCCTTAGTCCTCAGTGGACTCCTCACAGGCAGGCTTCTTGCTCGTTCCTTTTTCGTTACTTCAGACGACAGGAGCCACTTGGCTTGCAGACTTCGAAGTTCGGCGGAAAAACCGACCTGTGGTTTGCCTGTGGTGGCTGTCAGTGTTAAGACCAAGCCAGGACGTGCCTGATCCATTCCGATATGATCCGAAACGACTCCCGGCCTTTCCTTGCTAAATTAGCTAATTCCTAAAGAGCGTAAAATAGAAAGAAAAAAAAAAACAATATTTACCCCGCACAAAAATTCTCCGCCATTTTGTTGAAGGGGACTTGGGAGGATCCCGATTCACATTCAGGGCACGCAGAAGTGTTTGTTTGTCCTAGCTTGTTCGAAGTCTTGGTCAAAATTATCCACGTGATGAGAATCTTTGGCGCACTGCCACAAAATTCCTCTAGTCTTCTTCGACGTCACTTCTCCGTACCCCTCCTCTGGGGCACAACTCTTGTCGGGAATCCGACATACGGGGAATCGATAACGTTTGCCTACCTTTTGTCAGAATCCAGCAGTTCCGACTTGTGCCGAGGGCCGACTTGTGTGCCTTGTTTGCCAAGGGGGTGCGGGCCGGACAAGCCGGGACCTAAGGCAGGGAGGGTGGTCGGCCAAAAGGTCAGTTAAAAAAAAATAATGACCTCCCTTGATTCAAGTTGAAATGGCCTGTGGTGCATCCTACTGAGTTACAGAACACTGTCTACCACCTATTTGGCTCAAATCGAGCATTTGGAGGAGGGCAATCACTCTTCTTCGCTATTTTGTCCCATTTTGGAAAGATCAGCCATCAATGTGGTCATATTTGACAGTGGGATCAAATGTGGAACATAGGTACTGAAGGCCTCTGAAAGTAAAGCTGCATTGAAGGAAGGTGTCTGAATGCCCGCCAGTGCTCACCTCGTCAATATTGAATACATCCAGCATGTTGATGCTGCCAAAAAAGGAAATATTTCCTTATTTGGACATCACGTGGTAGGGTGGGTCCCGCAAACGGTCGATAATAAAAAAAACGGCATAAGGTGTTTTTTTTTGTTTTCCGTACCCCCTTGTTGTTTGCGCGCTCAAAAGAAAGACTTCTCGAAAAGTGGAACCATACCAAAAATTGACAATTCACTTTGATTTATTGAAAATTAAGCCTCCTCCCGGAGTCGAACTGGTGACCTTGCGGAAATCTAAAGATGGTTTGTGGGCTTGCCAACTTGGCGCCTTTTTCGCCCTTTTTTGGCCTTTTTCGGGCTTGTACAAGCTCACAAGCAATCTGTCAAAAGTCTGATGCCCCAATACTACTATTGGTTTCGGTGGGCTATCAGAATCTTACTAAAACGTTCGGCCTGCAGTCTTCCTGTCAGTTCGCCGCTCTTTTCTTTCACAGCTCGGGTCTTTCCTTGCATGGCTCCACAAGAACATTCAATTATTCCTCAATCGACCGGTGTTGGAACCGCTGTATATCCAGACGGCGAAATCAACGGCTCTCCCGCGCACCTCTTACGAACCCTACTCGGTACCAAATTTACGCTCCCAGAAAGCCTGCTTTGAAGAACCACGGACGGGGAGCATAGCCGTCACCGGGCATGTGTCTCTCTCCCCGAGCATGCGCTCCAAGTGCTTAATTTTGGTCTGACTCGGAGCCACCAACCACCGCTGGTGTACACGGGCCATCACGGGACCACTGGCACGTGGACCTAAAATAATCTGTGCCTCGTCCATTCGCGAACATACGGCAGAAGGCATGATTCCGGAGCGCGTTCTGGATGTGTGTCAATGCGACACAGGGCATCGACGCTGTCTAGAAATTACGCCCCGAACCGCGTCTCGTTCCTTGCCATCGTAGGCTGTGCCCACCATTGCCGACTGTCCGTCATCCGACTCGGGGAGCTTTTAATTACGGAGTCCACATATGGGCAAGGGCCTCCCTGCTGTCGGGCATTCGGTCAATTATAGGTCTCCAACGGTGATCGCAACTCTTGTGAATTGAAGCACGAGCGCGTATTAGCTGTTATGGCATGGGAACCCGGCGTTGTTTTATAAGACTTCTGACATCTGCCCGCGCCCACTTCCGCTGCTCCCTTCCTCAGCGGTGTCCAAGCTGTAGCCTCCCTGGCTCTGCCATGGCGCTTGCCAATCTCATCGTCACTGGTCTTCAGGACATTCAGGCGACGCGCTTTTCCCAATGTATGTCTTGTTCCGCAGGAGCAATTATCTGATTAAACGCTGAAATACTCAGTCGCTTCCAGTGCGATCGTTGTCTTCGACCACAGTGCGTCTTGGTCTCCGCTTTAACTGAGCAGTGACACTCATTCATTCATTTCGTAGTTATCACACTTGATGTAGAGGTTCGTCAGACTTTCATCTTGCCTTTTCTTATTTTTGTTTTGCTGACGTGTTGCAGGTGGAGTTGATATGGGTCAATCCTTCCAACTCGGCCCTGCTGCGCAGTTATTGACTCGCCCGTAGAAGAGCCCCTGGTCGATGGGCAAGGTTTTATTCATAATTGTGCGTGATTCGTCCTCCAGCTCGCCGCGTATGCCTGAAATAACTTCGGTATAGAATCGCTACTACACCCTGGCCTCGCTTGTGTGCGTTTCGATGCTGTATCTTTATTACATCTATCTGTTCGACTGACAGCCGGGTCCAGCATCAACAACTACGGTTAGTCCGTCTGTTTCGGCCACCGCTGCTACTTACCCACCCATTACGTAGGTTTTTTCAGTTCCTCCCTCACTGATTCGGTGCGTCCCATGTACTACTATAATTCTTGGCTCGATGCTTATTGAACCCCAATAGTTGTACGTTAATCAATCTCTCCTCGCTACTATGCCTTGATTCACAGCCGTACTCCTACTGCATAGCTGTACGTCCTGTGCTTCGCTCCATTCTTCTCTCCTCGCTTATCACTCGCCAGGTCTCCGCTTCTTTCGCTGGCAAGGTTGGACTGGCCTCATCGCATGTATGATAGCAGAAAGTGAGCTTTATCTCTATTTAACGCGCCGATCCTCACCTCGACCTTCAGTAATATTGCAAATGCGTCTCTACGCTCTGTATTTCTTAAACAAAAAAGTTCTCGCCCTCATGGTCACCACGTTCATTCTTTCGTCGGCGTCGTCAGCGGTGATAATGGGAATGGTGCTCGAGAGGCTCACAGGTACGCACCGCTCGCCCGAGCCCGAGAAACATAAGACAAACCTAACGTCGCTGCGCGCAGCCCATGCTCATCCGATACCGGGTACAACAGTCACATTCTGTGTCCCCTCCACTGTGCCGCACTATTTCTTCGCGTTCTGGATCCCCATCCTCTGCTTTGAGAGCCTGCTATGTGCACTGGCGCTGTATCGCGGATTTCAAACGTTCCGCGCTTCGGACCCCGTGTTCCAATCTGGCAGACATCTTGTCGCCATCCTCATCCGCGACTCTGTCTTTTACTTTCTTGTGTGAGTTGTATTGAACATCTCCTTTTTCCAACCACCTCTGAATCGTCTATGTAGTATGTTCGCGACATATTTCACCAACATGCTCGTTTGGCTCAGCGCTTCCGTGCGTGTCCGTTCTCCGAGCTTGTTGTCGTTGTCCCGGCTAACTGGCTGCTCTACGTATAGTCCAACCTGCTCGAAATACCGATTGCTTTCTCCGTCGCAATGTCCTGCTGTCTCGGCAACCGCATGATCCTAAACGTGCGCGAGGTCAACCGCGAGATGGACTCGGACAAGCCGCAGCACACCGGCGAAACTATCAAGCACCAAGCGCGGCAAACACGGTCGAGTTTTTTCGGTCCTGCGGAGCAGCTTACGGATATTGAGATGGCGCAGCTGAGGTCGATGAGGGCTGAACAGAGTTATAGTCAGTTCATAGTCTTGTAGCTAGCTAGCCACAGGAGGAGTCTCGTACACTAATAGAACACTCGAAAGTGTGGATCTTTGCTTTGAATGTAAAATTGGTGGGTCGCTTTTCAAATTCTGTGTTTAGGCGGCAATCCATCTTGTCTAGACGCCGTCTACAACAGGATCGACTCGGATCGAAAAGTGAACTGCGCGCTTGAGAGGTACGACCTGAGTCACAATAATCAGTACTGCAAAAAAAAGCAGGGAAAGCGGGAGAAAAGATGGCTCAGATACAGTAGGTAATTTCATAACAAAAGTTCGTTGCGATTCTGAATTATGATCATCGCGGCCGAGCGCGGTATAACGCAAAAAAAAGGTAACTTGATTATTCTGACCTTGTCGAGCTATTATTCATCTCCTTGGCAACTTCTCAATCTCGGTGGAACTTTCATGCCGTGCTCCGACTCTACTACAAGGCCAACTCTTGAGAGTAGACCCGAAACTGAGCGTCAGAACGCCCACGATCGCGTGAGAGGGCCGACCTGGGAGGCCACAGTAGTCAGTACTGCGAAAATGAAGGAGAGAGAGCAGGTGAGAAGAAGATGGCTCAGATCACAGTAGGTAATTTCATAACAGAAGTTCGTTGCGATTCTGAAATATGATCATCGCGGCCGAGCGCGGTATGAAGAAAAAAAAGGTAACTTGATGCTGACCTTTCTGCCCTGGAAGTTCAGTGCGATGAAGCACTCGACGACGCAGCAGTCGAGGAGGCACATTCGGTCGGTATGGGTCCTGGGCGAGCGAAATGCGACAGGGTAAAGACGGGGGACCCAAGTGCCATGGACGTGGGAAGAGAAAAACAAAGAAAATGGGCTTTGTTTGGCATCGATCCAATCAGTGATGTCGATCACGGCAATTCGGCGAGTCACGATTATCAACCAGCGTCGATTCCGAAAATCTCTCTTCCTTCTGTGACTCTGTCTCTTGTCCGTCTCCGCTACTAGGGGTCTACTACAAGGGTGCAGTGTACGACCCTCGTCTCTCCCCAGCTCTCGTGTCTCTCCATGCGGGCTGGCTAGGGTCGTGTACTCGGTGTACTTACTTACCAGGCTCCAGCACTCCGAGAGCGACTCTGCGATTGCACACAGATGCAGGGTAATCACACCTCAACCTTCTTGCATGCCCAATCTTCCAATTGGCTACAAAATTTTCAGAAACTTGGAGAGTATTCTGTTGGCGTTACAGAATTCGGAATTCGGATGATCAGTGACAGTGCGACGATCGCGATAGGGTTGTAAGTAGTAGTAATCATTTTGAATGAACTGACTCGGGGGCGGTAATCTTCGGGAGTGGCGGATACCGTGCCAGTATTCCCCACTCACAGAGAAACAATCAAAGGTGAGAAAGTTCAATAGATCTTGACAGGCGCAAATTGATCGTAATACGTTGCGTGTTCGCGATAGCGTCATCCATGGACCATTGGTAGATCTTCCGCGATGCGCGACTTTCAGGCTGACTGAGACTATTGAAATGCATTCCGATATGCCGGAAAAGCCCACTCGCTGACGCAATCCCGGTTTCCCGCTGGAGTATAAAGCCATTGCAGTTCTTTCGGATTGCATAACAACTTTAAACATGTCTCCCTCTACTCAACAAGCCCTCATAATTCCCTCCCTGAAGGCGCCATTTGTCGTCGGTCCTCTGCCCATCCCCGTTCCCGGAAAGGGCGAGGTCCGCCTCAAGATTGTGTCGGTTGGGTTGAACCCAATGAACTACATGCAACAACAGATAGGCTTCTTTATACCCGAATATCCCGCGGTTATTGGTGCGGACATCGCTGGGGTTGTGGACGAGGTTGGGGAAGGGGTGAAAGGGTTCGCGAAGGGGGATGAAGTGTGAGTGTTCATTTTGCTGACATGGGTGGTTCGATGGATGCTGACTGCGTCCCCGGAAAGATTTGTCCAGACCATCAATGGCGGCTTCCAGCAATATACCACAGTCCCCGCAGCAACCCTCATTCACGTACGTGCACCGAACATCAGTTTTCAATTATTGTATCGTTGACACAATTATATTGCGTAGAAACCTAAAAACATAAGTTTCGACGAGGTGGCTACCTTTCCCATCACATTCAGCACGGCGTGTGTCGGCCTCTTCGCACAGGCGCCGATCGGTCTTGCCCTGAACCCCTCTTTCTCCTGGGACAAACCACAACAAGGTGAATCTGCGCTCGTCATCGGCGGGGGAACATCCACAGGCCAATTCGGTGCGTAGTCCTACAGCTAAGTCAATTTTGAAAATACCAACTCCATGATATGCAGCCGTGCAACTGTTGCAATTCCTCGGTTTCACGCGGATCGTCGTGTACGCATCCAAGGTTCACTTCGACTATCTCAAAGAACTGGGCGCGACGGAGTGTATCGATCGCGGTGCTGTGCCTCTGGAGAAACTCGTTGTAAGCCCGCCCGTTAAAGTCGTGTATGACGCCACATTCCCTGGCGCATTGGACGCCGCATACGATTCGCTCGTCGACGGCGGTAAAGTGACGACTGTGCGCCCGCAGGCGAAGACCGAGAGGGCGGCCCGCGGCATAACCCTTGTCCACTGCTTCGGATTTTATGCTGGGCCCGACGTTATGCCGCCAATCGGCGACCCCGCGCATTACCCTGGGACTACGGAGCACACAGTGTTCGGGAAGCACATCATTGAAGAGCTCCCAAAGATGATCGAAAAGGGGGTCATTGTGGTATGTCTATCTTCCCCGTTATGCGCACTTTCTCGCTAAGCCAACGATATCCAGGCAAACCGAATCGAAGTCTTGCCGAACGGGCTTGCAGGGATCCCGGCGGCGTTGGAGAGGATGAAAGCAGGAGGCGTGAGCGGGGTTAAACTCGTCGCCCACCCGCAAGATCCAGTTGCTTAAAAAATGTATGCCTTTGAATTTGAACGCGTTGTACATTTGTGAAGTCAGATGACCGCGTGGGCGGAGAACCCGAGACGAAGGCTGTGCGATTGATCGTATCACTGGATCAGCGATCCCCTGTTTGTTTCTTTGCGTCGTCGCAGGCTTGCAGCGCCGAGTTTCTGCAGCGGCGCAGCTCGCGCATCATGATCTCGGTACCTCTCAACCATGGCCAGGAAAAGAACTACGTGTTTACAGCTCTTTGCATAAGTAATGGCACCTCTATCATTTTATAAATAAGAACAACAACAAATACTTGCACATTTGTAGATCTCGTTGTGAGCTCATTTCTGGTTCAAATCACTCGTGTTATAGTGGGTTTGAAAGCGTTTTGAAGGGGCTTTCAGGATGTGCTTGCCATGAGCCGTCCTGAGAAGTTCAAAAAATTGAAATTTCTAAATAGGCCCTGTGGCCATTGTAGAAAGAAAGCCCCGTCAAAACGCTTTCGAACGCACTATAAAACATGTCAATCGACCCAGGATTGAGCTCAGAATGAGCGGAACGAGATCGGAAGTATTTGTTGTTCTTTTATTTATAAAATGATGGAGGTGCCATTACTTACGCAAAGAGCTGTAAATGGGTGAACTCGTCTTATCCCCGTCCGTTTTCGAAGCAGGCACTGGCACAGTCTGGCAGAGCGACGGACGGGACGGAAACCGCCGCGTCGGGCGTCGACCGTCGCAAAAGAGAACGGTTTGGAGCCCTAGCACGACAAGCAAATACGGCTAGAACGGAATACGTACTTTCCGAGATGGTTATTCCGCCACAGGACAATCCTGGACTAGCCGCTTCCCATGGTGCAATCTGGTGACCTTGGCATCAACAGAGTCTTCGCTATGCGCAACTGGCCCAAATTGTCAACGGACCAGGAAAGCTACCAGGAAACCCCCAGCTCTACAGGAATATAGCTTGTTCCAAAGTGTCGCTGGCTGAGGCGGAATCGAACATTGGTTAACTTGGCAAAGACGGTTCTCTAATGCGACTGTGTCCCTCATCGTTCACGATATCCTTCCCTTAATATCCATATTCGGGAGGTGCCATTTCTTGCATGCGACGTGATCATCTTTGCGAAAACTGACATTCCATTATATATGCTACTAGGCTATATGCCTTGTTTCAGGGATATCTGGTAAATCCAGCTGCAAGCGCCGAATTTTTGGACGTCAATCTTTCTTCGATCTATCAATTGTTTGATAGTCGCACACGTTTTATCCACTATATAAGTGCGCGCCAAAGGACCTCACTGAAGAGGTACATTGTCGAAAACTCCGCCAAGATGGATCCTGGAACTGTTCCTCCCATTGTCCAAGTGTATGTTTCTTTTTATTCCCCTTGTAAGCTATATTTTTCACAATAGTACATGCATAGTTCCGGACCGCTGGTAACATTCCTCGATGGGAATATTTGTCCGTACTGATTGCCTACAGATAATCGGATATATGTTGGACGCAGTCCTCCTCGGGGCCTTGAGCATCCAGTTGTGTAAGAAACCTTGCCCAAGTATCTGACTACTTGACTGACTCGAAGGGACTCCAGACATGTACTACCAGGCTTTCCCTAAAGATAGACACTTTACCAAATCCCTGGTTTATACCGTGTACATCATCGAGTTGGCCGCGACAATCTTCATCATGCACGACGCATTCGCGATTTTTGGATACGGCTTTTCCGATATGTCGGTCCTGGCCAAGGTTCATTTCGACTGGCTGACAGCGCCAATAATGACTGGAATCGGTACCATGCATACGCATTTCCTCCATCCATAATGTGGTCCTAAATGTTTCGCAGTTGCCGCCATCGGTCAATGCTTCTATGCATACCGAGTGCATGTGCTCTCGAGAGGTCGAATATTCCCCTGTTTGATCATCGCCGTAATTATGCAGTATACTATATCTCCTGCCTTGGATATTCACTGTTGCTACCAGCTCTCCTTCACTAGCAGCATCGGTGCATTCATAACTGGCGCGTGGACTTTCGAAGGCACGTTAACTTTTGTTTCTTGCTCTCCGTTTAGTGACCGCAATTCATTGTAAAGCCGGGGATATAAGACTCCTTCAAAACCATCGGATTTCTGTGGCGATCGGAGTACGTCTTCACCACTTTTGTGTACGTTCAACTCACACTCCTAGGTATGGTGCGGAGCATCCGCAGTCTGCGACATCATGATTGCTGTATGCATGACACACTGCGTAATTATTCTGCTCGTCGCGCAACTATACTTACTGACATGACTTGAAGCTAACTAGAAACGACTCTGGATTTCGCCAAACACGCGAGTTGGTATCCAGACTCACTCGGCTAATCATCGAGACTGGCTCGCTAACCGGTATGTACGATTCGTCTGCACTCTCCGTGGATAAACAACTCACCGGACTCTCTGCAGCTGCGGTGGCGCTCGTTGATCTCATTCTCTTCCTTGTCTTTCGCCAGCGTCTCTACTACGCGGTCGGGGCGCTCATCATGCCCAAACTTTATGCTAACAGCATGCTAGTTGTGCTGAATTCGCGTATAAAAATCATGGGTGGTCGTGGAGTCGATATCTCCAGCGAAATCATATCGGAGCCGATTCGTTTCAATCTTACCACTCGTGGCGGTACCCAATCTTCCGTTGTCGCAATCAGCCGGGAGGGGTTTTCGAATTCGAATTTGGATAATCGGGTGGAAACTAAGGTAATAACAGTGTGTGCCCTTCCAATTGCTGGAACAGTGCTGAAAATGACACAGGGATCTTGCGGTCATGACGCCATCTAAGGGTCACAGGCCACTGGTTCCAGATTTTGCATCCACGAGAGCGGGGCGGGCTATTCCCGCAGCTGTCGCTGAGATCATGTAATAAGCTACAAACAATAAAAATCAATTTCTGTATCATACATACATACCAGCCTTAATACCAGCTCTTCGTCCGAGTCACTCGCTCGCTGGGTCGTAAATTCCATCACTGCCCCGTAAACGCAATCCTCAGCGCATTCTCAAAGTCCGCAATGATATCGCTGATATCCTCAATCCCCACCGACACCTGCAAGCCAAGTCAAGTCAGCACGCACTGCGAAACAAGACTGATTGATGTGCAAGAGCAAGACACGGCTCACCCTGATCAAATCCGGCTTGATACCGCTGGCGCGCTGCTCCTCCTCCGAAAGCTGCTGGTGGGTCGTCGACGCCGGGTGGATCACGAGCGTCTTCGCGTCGCCTATAACACCGTGCATTGCCGTATCAGCAAAGGACGCAGGGACCAGAACGAGACGCGCGACGCACCGACGTTAGCGAGATTGCTCGCGAGCTTGAGGAGGTCGACGACTTTGCTTGCTTGGGTGGTGTCGCCCTGAGAGCAAGTCAGCGACCTGAGTGACACAGATGGATGCGTGGGTAGCGCACCTTGACGCCAAAATTGAGTACTCCGCCGAACGCGCCGGGACGCAGGGTGGTGAGTGCGCGTTGGTGGGACGGGTGCTCTGGGAGCCCGACGTAGGAGACCCAGGCGACGTGGGGGTTCTTGGAGAAGTACCTGGGGGGAAAAGGCGTAAGAAAGGGAGGAGAAGGAGAAGGGGAGCGAGACGAGACATACACAGCCAACTGCGCTGCATTCGAGCAATGCCGCGCCGCGCGCAGGCTGAGCGTCTCCAGGCCCTGCAGCAGGAGGAACGCGGCGAACGGGTTCATGGAGGGGCCGAGGTCGCGGAGCATCTAGTGGGAGAACGATGTGAGGTATAAGTAGTAAGGCGGGCGTAAGGGGAGGGAAGGATGAGGATGGGAAGGTGCGCACAAAGGGAGGGGGAGGACGACGGCGAGCCAGGATGGAATGACAAAAGCGGTGGAGAGCAATACGCTGGACATTCAGGCGGTGAGGCGGCAAGACGTTTGTAAGGACGTAATGAGCCCACGCAGACGCCGTCCATCTACACCCATGCTCAACGCCCGACTCCACCTCAAGTCCCAAACGGTCCACCGTCGCAAATACAAGAAACACGTCACCATCACACACCTCAACGCGCACCCGTACCGCAAACGCCCCCGCGCCAAACGCCTCGCTGAATACGAGCCCGTGGTACCCCTCCGCTGGCTCCGTGAAGGCGGGAAACTTGCTCGGTGACGCGCTGTTGTAGTCAAATTTGCCTGCGAGAGTGGTTAGCGTACGTCGTGAATCAGGCACGAAGGGCGAAGACAAAGGAGGGAGAGCGCGGAAACGGAAGGAGGGGGATGGTAGAGGAGGGAATGCGCACCTCCATCGACAATGACTCCTCCAATCGTGGTCCCATGCCCACCAATCCACTTGGTTGCCGACGCGACGACGATGTCGGCGCCGAGGTCGAGCGGGCGGGCGAGCCAGCCACACATGCCGAAGGTGTTGTCGACGACGAGGGGGATGTGGTGGGCGTGGGCGACCTGGGTTTTGCCAATACGAAGTTTGGAGAGTGGACGCGTAGCGGCGGAAGACGGGGTGAGGGTCGGTGTGCAGCGCGGACGCGGGAGAGTAGAGGAAGAGCGGGAACAGATATCGTCAGTGCTCGATTGACAAGTCGGCAAGTGAAAAAGAGGTGGAGACCGAGCGCAAGTCCGCGCAGCCGTCGACGCTCCGCTCCTCCATGAAGATCGCGGGCACGTCGCCAACACGCCACAAAGGCAAAATGCAGAATGAATCGTGAAAATAAAGGAGAAAAAACGCACCTCTGCCAGTCCCTTGATATCTGGAATACTGAAGTCCGAATTGGCGATAATCTCTACATACACCGCGCGCGTGCGGTCGTCAATCGCGGCCGCAAACACCTCTGCACGAAAAACGAAAGGGTGAGCCAGTCTGCACTCAGACGAGGGAAAGCAAGAGGGAGGAGGAAAGACGCACGAGGATCCGCACTATCAATGAATCGCGCTCCGATGCCAAACTTGCGGAATGAGACTTTGAGCTGGTTGTACGTCTGGGGCACCGCCAGTCAGTAAATAGTGGAGATTAGATAGGAGAGGGGACGCACCCCGCCGTAGAGATGCGCGGCTGCGACGATGTTGTCGCCCGCCTCTGCGAGTGCCGTGAGCGCGAGCAGCTGCGCGGACTGCCCGGACGCGGTGGCGACGGCGCTGACGCCGCCCTCTAGCGCCGCCACGCGCTTCTCGAATACGTCCTGTAATCGCTCGTCGTCAGTTCGCATTCGGATTGGAAGACGGATATAGAGAGACAGAGAGGATAAGGAGAAGACAAGACACGCACAACAGTGGGGTTCCCGATCCTGGAGTAGACGTTCCCAAAGTCGCGTAGGGCGAACAGGTCCGCACCGTGTGCGGAGCTGTTGAAGGAGAAGCTCGCGGTGGAGTAGATCGGCACCGCGCGCGCGTTCGTCGCCGTGTCAGGTGTTTGCCCCCCGTGCACCTGGAGGGTGTCGAATTCGGGAACTTTGTACAGCGACTCGGAGCTGGACATGGTGGTGGTGAGGGGGGAATACTATCGCGGCGCGCCGTTGGAGATCCGACTCTGATTTTGAAGACGTCTTGAAAGCCATTTTGTGCGCCATAGTAAGTATAAATCACGATGTGATCGATGAATCGAATAATGAATTCAATTGTGCATTTTCGAATGGGCGCGGGTGCAGTTGCGGAAGGGGAGAATCATCCGGGACGGCTTCGAGTTGGAAGAATTTTTCTTCGGAACCCGAGGTATAGGGGCAAATGCACACCTTCCGCCTCAGTCACGAGTCAGAGGCATGGTGCGCGATACAGTGTGGCTGAAATCGACCCCAGACAGCCCTGGAAGGCCTGTAAAACCTTCATAGCTTAACTCAGTGCGTAAAGATAACGTGAAGAAATGCTCACCAAATGTGCCCTCGAGCAAGACCTTCCAGCCACCAGAGTTGCTGCACTGTACAATGTCACGTCGTCCGTAACAATTGCTGGGCTCGAGCAAGAATCCGTGTAGCTTCGGACAGCCCTAAAAGGCTGAGGAAATCTTCGTAAGTCGGTATAAGTAAGTAATGCCCACCAAACGTACCTCGAGCGAGATCCTCCTCAGCCACTAGAGGATTGCTGCGCTGTACAGTGTCGGGTCGTCCGTGACAATTGCTATGTTCGAGCAAGAATCCCTTTAGCTTCAGACAGCCCTGGAAGGCGTCGGAAAACATCGTAAGCCAGTGAGTAGAGGCAATGACCACCAAATATACCTCGAGCGAGATCCTCCTGGGCTTGAGGCGATTTGGGTTGTGCCTCACAGTTCTCAGAGACGACAGACCCCTCGGCGCATCCAATGGCGCTCCCAATGGACGCCATCACCCCAAGCAAATGACCACGTCTCGGCCTGAGCGAGGACGAGTGCATGCCTTTGGGGAGGACATTGGAGCCCTCGCCGTCGACAGCATATGTAAGAGCTTGCGTCTTGAACGTCGAGAAGAGTCTCAAAAGACGCCTGCACGACGTGGTGCCTCCAACTTGAAGTCGAGCCTCAGGGCACGGTCTTCCCGAAGCTCCAGAGTTTCCCTAAGCCGGTTCCTTGGAAGAGATATTTTCATGTCTTGAATCCGGTCGTCGTAGTAGGCTACTAGGGCTTTGGTAGACTCAATGCGGAGAGTCGGAGACCGATGGGGCAAAGTTGACACGAGGCAACGCGGTCACCTGATCGGCGCGTCGAGCAACAGTGTCAGTGAGGAATAGATACTTACGCATACAAGCTCGCTCTTCAGTTGCGACGATACACAATTTGAATCCGCACGTTTCAGCACCGCGACACAAGTAATATTTGGTTGAGCCGAGTATATGTAGACCAGGTGGGGATCCAATACACCAATGAAATGCATGGCTACAACGTTGCTTCCTTGCCTCGCTTCTGAAATTTAAACCACGTTAACCCAAGATCCAATTTGACTGTTATTTTGCGTCTCTTCATCTCGGAGGACAACCAGTGACGTCCTGTTTCGTTCTACCGACCCGCTCTTGGCTGGCTTCGTCGCAGCAGGAGCCGCCTGGTCTAACTCCGACTGGGCATGGCGCGAGACAAAGTGTATGTTCGGAGGCGGGTATTCTGCGGACATCGTGTCCTTTGTCCACGCACGTCCCATAACGACGCGCAGGACGATCATTTCCGGTGCGATACACTGTGGTTGTCGTTATTTCATTGAATTCCATGCGTTCGAAGGAAGGAAGAAGAAAACATACCTCGAACTGCACCATCAAAGGAACGAACAAATTCTGCGCCGTATTCTTGTCCCCAAACAGCCCGAGGAGGATGATCGAAATGATTGTGAAGGGGAGTGCCGATTCAACGACGATGGCAGAGATGCCTGCGTAGTTCCTAGCGTATTCCGGCCCGAGGGCATCACGCATAGTTTGACGGTGGTAGAGAATGCGCCCGGCGATAAGGAGAGTAAGCCAGATTGGAAGCAGCATGAGGACGATCCAGACAGCCAGGGAGAGCGGGGGCAGTGCGACGCTTGGAAGAGCCATCTGGATGACCGTCATCACCGAGAGAACTGTTCGAAAGTGGTGAGAACGGATGCAGGATTGAGGATGCAGAGGAGGATGTATACCGATGCACGCGATGAAAAACAGCGCGGGCGGCCCTACGATGTACCAAGCAAAATTCCACAGAACACCAGCACGGTACAACTGTTGAATACTTGCCATCAGCACTTGCTGCTACTAATTCGGGAATAAGCAAGCAACACCAACCAACATCCCATCCGACAAAAACGACGCCAGAATAGACGCCACATTCCCGAGTGTCACAAACGGAAGGTTCCCTTGCTCAACAAGGTACCTAAACGGCCCCCCAGGATATCCACGGTCGTTCACCCACGCGTTTTCGTTGTAGGCAATGCTGCACGCGAGGTTGATCGTCCCAAACACGAACTGCAGAGAATTGAAGGCAAGCCAGAATATCCATATTCGCTTGCCCTTGCGTGCTGAGGAGCTGAATCGCAGCTGCAAAATGTGGTACGTCACTACTGCGAAGACCGCAAGGTGGATACCTTATTAAAATTAGCCAGGCATGACGCCGAAGATATAGCCACGTACCATATCCCACGGCTGCGAGATGGGTCTGCAGGTCGCGAGACCGAACAGCGAGACCATTAGCTAGCTTGAGCGGGTGGACGGACAAAGCACACACACCGCACGGTAGTTGCTCTGTTCGTACCACAGACTTTCTGCATCCTCCTGCGTCGCGAACGGGGAACCCATGTTAATTTGGCGATCGTGGATCCAAAGCCTTTACTTATATGTGTTGGGCAAGAAGCCATGGGAATTGACACCGAGACTAAACTGTCTCGGTCAAGCGGAAAAGTTTGGGAAAAGTTAAAGTGTCCGAGGCGTTGAATAAATGTCATTCGTCGGCCCGGGTGGGTAACCTGAAAGCCTGGTCATGAGATGAGGCCTTGAGGATGGACGATTCGAGGTCGCATAAAGTGGAGCCAATAATCTCGTGAATGACTTTGCGTGGAGGCCAACCACTTGGACTCGCTCGGATGCTGCCAATATACTGTATGCATTGCAACTCTGGCCAGATCAGAGACAATCTCTCCAGAAAAGTCTCCGCCAAGATGTAGATGGATGAGAATAATGGAAGCTGGATGTCGTGAACATTGGACGTCATGGCCAGATCCATCAAAAGGTCTCCTGGAGGAGTCTATTCATTGGATACCGGAATTCCAAGTCGACGATCCGTCCATTTTAGACCACCAATCAAGTTGGCTCGAAGCATGAGTAGCACACGGCGGGAGCTGAGGCTGGGAATAAGTAGGATCGTCCGAAGTCCCAAGAACTTCAATAGGTCGCCGTGTTCTATCAGATAAGGAGTGAAGTTCGAATGAGTAGAAGCGATAGCAGCACAATGGACGTTGAGAGCAAGAGTGTTTCGGCACGTGAACGTCAAACTTCTGTGTATAAGTAAATTTCAATTTCAGGCAGTGTAACAACCAGATTAAAAATGTTTAACCGAAAACCCCTCTTGATTTCACAGCGCTATTGCTGCAGCCAGAGCGAGGAAATATATCGAGGAGTGACGAACGTCGAAGTCTGATTGCCAACTGATTGCAGCACTTCTACGTCGACGGGGTGTTTCCCAACAGCCTTCGAGAAGTTATGAATTAGGCTTCCGACTCTGAGCGCCGGACACCATATTGGTCCACGGTTTCCCGTCCCAATTCCCACCAATCACAAGCCGAACTGCCGCCTAACACTAACATCGCATTACGACCGCTTCACATTTCCCATGACCTCAAACACGGAGGGCAGAGGCAAACTACGGGACGGGCTGTGGATCAAGCGCACAGCGTCCGTCTACTCTCCAGCTCAAGTCAGCCGTTGGCTCTCCAAGATCAACTATCCAGGCGACATAGTTTCGTTCCAACCGTCGCTCGATAATTTGTGTCTGCTGGCACGGTTGAGTCTGACCGCATGTCCTTTTGAAAATACGCCCATGCACTAGTGAGTGCATTCATGGGATAGAATGGAGACTCTACCTGACTGTTAACCACAGCACTGCAGCCCACTGGATGGACATTACCTACGAAGGGTTGTATCATCGCATGGTTGAAACTCAGGACGGCAATGGATCGTTTTGCTTCGGCCTCAACGGGCTTTTCTTCCAAATGCTGAAGGGTTTGGGGTTTAGGTATGGCTTCGCTCCATATCCATTTCTTTGGCTGATTCAAGCCAGAGTGTACGCCGGTTCAGCGAGGATTAATGAGCAAGCCCCTGGCATTGCCCCCGTCTTCCTCGGCTTGTCGCACATGATTCTGTTTGTGCAGCCGACAGAGGGTAGTAACACAACGTACCTTGTTGACGTCGCGAACGGCCCAGTGCGTCCTATCCTCCTCCAAGAGGACGAATACGTCATGGGAGCTTCGCCCTCAGAGCATCACGTTCTCACACGTACGGCGCGTGCGGATTCTAGCCTCGGTAGAACAAGATTTCGTCCAATAAAATCTACTCACACACCCAAAACAGAATCGTCTCCAAACTCCCAAGCCTCACAGAAGTTTGAATGGCGGCTTGAGTCTGTGCACGACGCGAAAGACGACACCCAGCCCAAATCAACCCGCGTCATGTACTCATTTATCGAGGACGAGTTTTTCGAGGCTGATTTCAAGGGATTCAACGAAAGCATCGTCGGGGCGACGTCGGGGTTTTTCTGGGAGAACGTCGTCTGCACGAAATTCTTTTGGATGGACGACGACGAAGTGCGTGCGGTCGATGAAGCAGTCGATACGGCCACCCTCACACCACTGAATCGGTACTTGGGGCGACTAGTGATGCCGGGGGACGCAGTACGGAGCCATATTGGGACTCGAACGACGGTTTTGCGCACAATCAAAACCGAGGTAGAGCGGGCGGAGGCATTGAAGGAGTCCTTCGGGATCGATATTCCGCACGAGAATCTCAAGCACATACGTGGGCGAGGGGCCGAGCTGAAAGGTTCAAGGGGAGAACTTTGACGAATAACTTCAATAAGTGGAGATTACTATAACCTACCTGAACCCTGAATTTGCCCAGAATACGGCAGGAGTGGTTGTTGCTGGTGAGAAGACGCGGTGGCACGTGCCAAACAACCGTGTGACGTGAACGTGACGGTAACGTTCGATTTTTTAGACTTCTACCACCACTACCTCACGATCCCTAGCTTCAGTTTGCTTTCGAATTCCAACTCCTCACCTAGGGCTATTTCGCGGTAACATAGAAGACTCCCGGAGTCCTTTGTAGGCTGAACGCATATTGTCTTGGCTACCACAGCCTACCAGTGACGTCCAGGTTCCTGGAGTTGTTCAAAACCGAAGATGATTGAAAAGATTAATATTCCCAACGTACTCCCCAAACGAGTTCTAGTTGTCGGTGGTGGAGTTTCTGGCCTTGTAACCCTGCGAAATCTTCTTGAGCGGGGAAAGTTTGACAATGTGCAGTTGATTGAGCGGCGGGATGATGTTGGCGGTGTCTGGTGGGTTTCCAACGATCTTCCTTTGCTTAATGCTTTCTGAATCAAATCAATATTCCTGAAGGTATCTGGACGACGATCCTAACGCATCAAACGGAAAACCTAGATCCGCTGCCCCGCGTTGGCCCTCTCCTGCGTATCCCGGACTCATTGGCAACGTACTTCCCGAGTTTCTATCTTTCTCCGCCTTTCCACCCTTTCCGGAGCCTGCATCTACTGCCAATGGGCAACCCTTTCCATCGCTTTCCGAGACCCACACGTATCTCCGGGCGTTTGCCGCACCTTTCTTGTCCCAGGGCAAGATCCGTCTTAACACGGAGATATGTGCTGTGGAGGAATTGAAAGGGGGAACGGGATGGCGAGTGCGGATGCGGCGATGGGGTCCTGATAAAGAGACAGAGGAATTGACGGAGACTTGGGATGCAGTGGTCATTGCGATATCGTGTTACGATCACCCCGTTTTCCCCAATACCCCTGGGATTCCGAAGCTTCGTGAACTTGGTCTAGCTCAGCATGCACAGACTTGGCGCGGACCGGATAGATTTGAAGGCAAGGTAAGCCATCCAGCGTTCACTCTGCAAATGTCTTCTCACTTTATAAGCAGCGTATTCTTGTTATCGGAAATGCGAATTCAGGGAACGATATTGCCGCACAACTCTCTCCTGTGGCTAGCGCCGTGTTCCAAAGCATCCGCCGTCCAAATTTCCCTGGCTTTCCCAGCCTGCCGGATCCCCGAATTGCGCGGGTTGCGCCGGTGCAGGAGTTCGTTGTTAGGAAACTAAATGAAGCTAATGTGGTCGATGCCCACCTCACGGATGGAACCGTAATTCCTGGCCTCGATGGCGTGCTTTTCGGCACCGGGTACCAACCGTTTCCCGACTTTGTGCGCGTGTTCGGCGCAGACACGCAAACACTTGTCCCCATTGTGACCGCGGACACTTTCCCTCCGCGCGTTCCCGACTTACATCGCTACATATTGTATGCGCGCAACCCCTCCCTCGCGTTTGTCGGCACCGCTATGGCTTGCTATACGCCGTTTACAATCGCAGACATGTGCAGTACCTGGCTCGCACTTGCGTGGACGGGAGTCATTACGTACCCCACGACGCTGGACAGCCTGCTTGCATTTGAAAGGCAGAGGCTCGCGGCTGTGGAAGCGGCGCGAACAGAGATGGAGGCGTCATCCGGAGAATCCACGCCAGGAACAAGCGGCCAGGGAAAGACAGAGGCTTCGTCGCTCATGGTGTACGGTGTGCTCGGCGCTTTCGAGGAAACATACGCTAGCGATTTGCGTGCAGAGGTGGTGAAGGTGCGACCAGAGTTGGCGACATTATTACCTGTGTGGAACCCGGAGCAAACGGCCGTGAGGGATGCTATGTTTGGCCAGAAGCGCGCGGCGTTGGAACTCGCACGAGGGCGCGAGCGAGAGTTACTCGGTCAGTAATTCTATGAACTGATATATATTGGTTGGTTTGCACGTCTCCATCGACAAAAATGAAAACAAAGTGTATTTGAACTCCTCATTTTTTTTGCCAGGGATAGTCGCTGACAGTGTCGCTGGAAATTGAAGAGAGTGGATTTTTCAAGGAGGGTTAGCACGTACCACGCGCTCACGCAAATTGAAACGCGAATGCCTCGCTTGACGATCCATCATCTCAGCACGTGATCGCGCCACTCCTTTTTCTAACCCTTTCCTTTGCTTTCCTTCCTCTTTCTTCGGCTACACTTTCTGTAATACCATCTCGCCCAAGCGTATCTTGCGATCCCCCCATGGCTGTAACACCGGCGAGCCTTCCTGTCCATGAAGAAAATTCGGCGAAACCTTCACTCGAGGACTCGGATGATGACGGCGGTATCGCAGACTTTCTTGGCATTCCAACGTCGGAATCCCTCGCTTCTGTCGCATCGCAGTACCACTCGGCGCTTAGCAGTCCTATACCTTGGGAAACCCCAGAACCATCAACGGAGCGAGATCTCATCTCGTTTTCCTCCGGTTTGTGTGCAGAGAGCTTTGATATTCCCTATCTCATCGATTTTCAGGAAATCTGGCTCGCTTTGTGACTTCTTCTGAACCTCTCGCTCCCCCGCCTTCACCGCCGTTCGCAATTGCGCTCAAACCGCCAGCGAGCCTCGAATTCTCGTCGAATCGTCACAGGTCAGAGCCGCTCCGGAAGCATGAACTCGAGGCCGACACGGATGAAGCTAACAAAACGCCAAATGTATACATCAATGGATTGCCTCCACATTTCCATGAGGACCAGCTCCGCGCCATAGCAGCTCCTTTTGGCGAAATTATCAGCGTTCGTTGCTTCACGCGGAACTCTACGAAGAGCCCTTCGGGTTATGGATTTGTGCTGTATGTCCTGGATTTTCGAGAAAACCGTACAGTCTAATACTCTGGTAGATTCAAAACTATTGCGGCAGCAGAGAAGTGCATCGTGACGCTGAAGCGCAGCGACCTCCACCCGTCATTCTCCAAGGTGGGTTGATTCGATTTGCTTTTGGACATACCCACTTGATCCCAATGAACAGGTCAACAAGCCGCCGCATCTCGTTCACTCTCGCATTCCTTCCCTTCCTACGCGGCCCTCATCGTCCTCCGTCGGTTCAGATCAAGATAGCGCACGCCCTGGTAGCCCCGACCTCACCTTCAAGGCTAAGATGGCCCAGCTCGAGGACAAGAATAGCCCGAACGTGTATATCGAGGGGTACGTACGCTGCATCTCTCGTCGTCACGCCCTAACAATTGACCAGGCTTCCTATGAGCGCGGACAAAAACGTCAGCGATGTGCGCCGTTACGCGAAGGACACTGAAATTTTTAAATCCACCAGACTTTGATGGAGGTGGTGTATCCGCACGTCATTCAGAGTACTCGCTTCATCCGCAGCAAAGTCCCGCAGTCGCAGACGATGATTGCGTTCATGAGGTACAGTGTTCCCAATGTCGCATCGACCTATGTTCAATATTTTCCCAGGATGGAAACGCGCGCAGCAGCCGAGGACGTCATTCGCAATCTCAACGGTAAAACGGTACGCGGATGGGACGGCGCTGAGAGTAGGGTATATCTACGAATTGCAGACACCTTGGACCAGAGGGAATTAAGAGTTTGGTCTCACCCGCTCGTCTTATCCGTAGCTCATATGTTCCAGCGGTCCGAAGCCTCGTCCCGTGAGGACGAACCAGGCCGCCTAAGCATCGCCCAGGCGACCCTTCTTAATTACCGCGCCAAAGAGCTCCAATCCACCGGTGATAGCACGTCGCCTCTGATAGGTCTCGGAGCCCCCCAAAAACGCGCCAAACCACGGTTTCCCGATCCCCTAGCTGCCGCCGTTCATGAGCTGTTGACAGGCAACCCAGGTGCAAGAGCGCACATCCCTCCGCCGGCGAATCAATGCCCAGATACCCTCCCGCATCCGCTGGCGGCGAATATCCATAACCTTCTGGGGATCAACACAGCGCAGAATTTTCGGCCGATTCTGTTCCCGCAAGACCCGCTGTACGCTCCGTATGCATGCCCGCCGCCCCCACCCCCGCCGTCCAATATGCACCCTAACGTCGCGGCTCTGTTCCATTCGCTGGCGTCGATGCAGCCGCTTGGCCCTCATCGGGTACCTGTATATCCGTCGCCTGTCATGGCCGGCTTTCCCAATAACTTCAACACGAACGCGAACATGCAGGCGCCTGTGCAGAATTTCCAGCCCAACTTTGTACCGGGCAGGTTGCTGCGCACGCCTGCGGATAAATTTGTGATGCAAGCGCAGGCGGAACTGCAGAGTCCCGGGGTAAATCCTATATTGAATACCCCGGCGCTCGCCAACCGCAATATGAATCCGAGGCTGAGCACCTACCTGCCAGCGGCTCCGATCCCGCCCCAGTTTTCTTCGCTTCCAATCATGACTCGAAAATTACCGCAGCGCCCAGCCCCTCCTCAGTCCTACGACCCCATGCAATCTTGTACGCGTCCTGCGCCCCCTCCTTCCTTCAACGCTCCGGCGCTTCATCTGCCTCCACAGCCTGCCCGTGCTGCGCACGTCCTCAAACCCTCGATCGACATCCCACAAAGTATGAATAATACCAGCCACAGCCGTCCGCGCCAATTCAGCTTCACCTTTCCCTCCTCCCATGCGCGCGCGAGTACGGCACCTGCGATTTCGCCCCAGCCCAACGACAATGGCATCGATCACACAATGATACCTACACACCGAGAACGAATTTTTACGAGCACGAACACGACCATGAAGACAAACACGAACACTGGCACGAATGCAAACACGAATTCGGACATGCAGGCGAATTCGAAACAGAATCAAAATCAGAACTTCCCAGGTGCACATCCTAGCTGCGACGCCCCCGAGACGAAATTGCCCCCACCTGTCTCGACGCGGGTGTTCCTGGGCCCACGTAATGTTTTACATCTTCCGTTATTGCGGTTCACCTAGTATTAGTAGTAACGTTATAATTCTCTACACACGGATATTTGGGTACAATTCGGGTACGCAGTAGATAGTTATAGTTATCCAGTAGTTGTGTAGTTTGTAGCCTGTACTGTAGCCCATTGTAAATCGATCTTTACGACTTGAGCTGTCAAAGTTGAACATCAGATGTAGCCTGTCATGGACGCTCCTTGATCTCTACCATTTACTCCAACGATCCTCATGTCTTTGCTTGAAGGTATACGCGCTGGACGGCAATTGCGCAAGGTCGGCATTCAGCACGACTCGAGCACTCCTTACGTCGTGGGTGAGTGGACCGTCTGGACGGCGAGAGCCCATTTCAGCTATCGCATCGATTTGCTGACTCCAAAGCCCGCAGACACACTGAAGCTTACAGACGAATACGACGCACTCGTCCTACAAGCCAATATTGAGAACTGGGGCTCCGTATTGGCTGCATTCACCCCGAAGACCATTTTGGTCCCCCTTACGCTCGCACAGGGGTCCCTTCTTCTGCGTGCATATGAGAAGCTGGAGCACAGCGACAAGGTGGCTGTTGCTGCGGCGGAGTACATGGCCTCCGGGAAGACCTCGAGACCTCTTATTCCTGAGGAAACAGCTTTGCTGGAGGCGCTCGGTGCGCAGATTCAGCGTGGGATTGACGACCTGGTGGACGCCGATGGTGTGCGCGGATGCTTCATGAAACTCAGCTCACGGTCACCCAAGGACGCTGCGGCGCGTTCGGGGGTGTTTGAGGCGTACTACGCACAGGCTGTACGTGACGACTCCGGGAAACTACGCAAGCTGGATGACGAGCGGAAGCTGTGGATACTGTGCGAGTCTGAAGGTGCTGCGCTTAAGGATGCTGCGTCGGTCATTCGCGCGCTTGTACTAAGCGAGCGTGTTTGGCAGGTAATATTTTATCGATTTCAGCGACAGATTACTGTAAACCGATGCGACCTTTTTGCAGGATATGACTCTGGCAATGAGACATCCCGACACATGGCGGCAGAACATAATTTTGCGCAAATGGGAACCGGTTCCAATGGACATGGTACGCTTCCACAATTCTGCAATTAACACTCACCGATCCCATATACAGGAATTCCGAACATTTGTCGCTAACGGACGCATGACCGCTGTTTCGCAATATGCCTACCAACTTTACTCTTCACGCTTGAACGACGCTTCCCAGTTGCTCCTCGCAGTCACCGCGATCCGGGATCTGTATAATGATTTATGGCCAATCCTTTCGCAGCAAGCATTCAGCAGCTGTGTCCTGGATTTTGGTGTTGTTCCGCCGACAGAGACGGGTGGATCCTGGCGCGCTACACTAATTGAAATCAATCCGTTTGAGGAGACCACTGATGGGGCGCTATTCAGTTGGACCCGTGAACGAGCTATGATCGAAGGGAAGGCGGAGGGCGTGGACTACCCCGTGGTGAGAATTACGGAGAGTAAACGGACTGGGGCTCTAGCAGTGGTACCAAAGGGCTGGAAAGAAGTCATGGTGAAGGTTGAATCAAATATTTCTTAATTCAGCGTGGAGGAAATTCTTCCCGGTCGTCCAGCAGAAACGGACTTGAGGGCTACATAATACTGTACATACGAATGATTGGAGCCAGACTTGAAAATACTGTTCCTGGATAGGATAGGATAGCATAGGGATTCTGAATAATTCCCGATATTTCAGATGTGACCCCTATCCGGAAAAGGTAAATGATGCTGTGGCAGTGTTGTGCGCAGCCTGCTCCCATCCACTTCGTGCACAGCGAACAGCTGTACTAGACAGCCCTTGGTGCGGTAACTCTACATCTAATCTGACTTTCTAGGAACTTGGTTTACATACTTGAACGGCCCAGTCGCTGTCCGAGTGGCCTGGCTATCGAATCCGGATCATCCGCAGTCAACTTCGCGCTGCGCACTGTGACTTGTGGCGCTAGCATATAAGGCACAAGCTTCTTGACGCGCGCGTCAATCCCCCTCCACCACTTCTACCGCCATGATTCTTCCGCTGGACTCGGATGTGAAACCCAAGGAAATCGAGCAGTCTGATATCATCGTCAATCGCGCCACTGTTCCAGTAACTTTTTGCATCTCCTGCGCAATTACGAAGAGTTGAAAGTTCCATAGGATGATCCACCCCCTGCGTATGTCGACTCCCAGACTAAAGCTGTGGCAGGACCAGTAAACGCCTCATTGGCTCCAATGCCCTTACCCGAGTCGGTCAAGCCGATGAATTTCCTGTCTCTCAGTCGCGGCAATGGGTCAATCAAGGGAAAATATGTGATTGATCCACGTATCAAATTTCCGCCGTCCATGCTCCCGCCGTTAGCGGAGGACGAAACCGAGACGACGCGGAGAAACGTATTCCTCCACACCAGCAATGGCTCCATTGACGCGGACGTCTTCATCGTCGGCGACGGCGACTTCAAGCAGAAAGTTGATATGTTGGTCAAGTCGTCCAACGGGTCAGTTACCGTGAGGTTGGTGCGTAGCTCCAAACTTGTCTTTTCAACAAATGCACGCACACTGAACTTGTTCCATGCAGCACGCCCCTGCCTCCCCCCGCCCGCCCGTAAAAATAAAGGCGCAATCGTCCAACGGCTCCGTTACACTCCATGTTCCACGTTCCTTCTGTGGACCCGTCACCATCCGCACGGGCTGGGGCTCCATCCGCTTTTCAGACTCGCTTTCGGCGGACCTCACTACCTTTAACGAGGTTAACAAGACGCGCCGCTGCTTCATCGGCGACTTCTCCGATTGGGCAGAACAGCCGGAAGGATGGATTGGCGACGAGATCGATTTGGAGACGTCGAATGGGAGTATCAAGTTGCAGTATGACATTGAGTCGAATGTGTCGAATGTTGGGTCGCCGAGGGGGAAGGGGAAGGGACTGTTTGCGAAGTTGTTGGGTGTCTGAGATCTTGTCCAATATTATCTCGGTTCTTCGTCGCGTCCTGTGAAAATCGGCCCGTGTCTCGATCTTGAACACTTGGAGTACGTAGTAATGTTGTCGCTACTTAGAGTCTCACCTCATGCGGCCGTAATCGTATACCGCACGGTTACGGTGCCGATCCCTACCAAATTGTGCCCATGCAAGTCGTCCAGCAAGCGGACGCCGGAATTTTACTTTCGGACGCGTCCGCAAGGCATGCGCGCGAGTGAAAAAGCGGGTCTCTCGACTAGGAAATTTGTTCGTACTATCCTTGGTTTTTTTCCCTGTCGCTGAGCATAATTCAGATGTAGTTGTGCCGACCCCTATCCGGAAAAGGCAAGTACGGATATCATGTGGCGGTGTCGTCCGCAGCCTGCTCCCATCCGCTTCGTCCAAAGCAAACAGCTGTACCAGACAGCCCTTGGAACGGCAATCCTTCTAGGGTTCTCGGAACTTCGCTGGAGGACCTGAAGAACCCAGTCGCTGTCCGAGTGTTGTGGCAGTTGTGCCCATCGAATCCGGATCATCCGCAGTCAACTTCGCGCAGCGACGAATCGCGCTGCACTGCGCTATAGCATTTAAGGCAGAAGATTCTTGACGCGCGTGCCAATCCCCCTCCTCCATTTTCTACCGCCATGATTCTTCCTCTGGACTCTGATGTGAAACCCAAGGAAATCGAGCAACCCAATATCATCTCTAATCGCGCTACCGTTCCAGTAACTTTTTGGATCTCCTCTGCGGAATTAAAAGAGCTGAAACCTCCATAGAGTGATCCACCTCCTGCGTATGTGAACGCCCAAACTGAAGGGCCAGTAAACGCGCCATTGGCGCCAATGCCCTTACCAGAGTTGGTCAAGCCAACGAATTTTTTGTCTCTCAGTCGCGGCAATGCACCAATCAAGGGAAAATATGTGATTGACCCACGTATCAAAATTCCGCAGCCCATGCTCCCCCCGTTAGCGGAGGACGAAACCGAGACGACGCGGAGAAACATGTTCCTCCACACCAGCAATGGCGCCATTGACGCGGATGTCTTCATCATCGGCGACGGCGACTTCAAGCAGAAAGTAAACATATTAGTGAAGTCATCCAACGGAGCCGTTGTCGTGAAGCTGGTGCGTAGCCCTCGGCTTGTCTTTTCATCAAATGCACGCTGAACTTGTTCCAGGCAGCACGCCCCTGCCTCCGCCCGCCCGCCCGTAAAAATCAAGGCGCAGGGGACCTATGGCTCCGTGACACTCCATGTTCCACGTTCCTTCTGTGGACCCGTCACCATCTCCACACGCTACGGATCCATCCGCTTTTCGGACTCGCTTTTGGCGGACCTCACCACCTTCAACGAGGCCAACAAGACGCGCCGCTGCTTCATCGGCGACTACTCCAACTGGGCAGAACAGTCAGATGGGTGGATTGGCGACGAGATCGAACTGGAGACGACGTATGGGAGTATCAAGTTGCAGTATGACATTGAGTCGAATGTTGGGTCGTCGAAAGGGAAGGGTAAGGGACTGTTTGCGAAGTTGTTACGTGCCTGAGGTCATGTCCAACCTCATCTCGGTTCTTCGTCGCGTAGGTCTGTCTTGTGAAAATCATCCCGTGTCTTGATCTTTTTTGAACACTTGCAGTGTGTAGTGAATCGGCGCGTTCAATCTCGAAGTTTACGGATTTTTTCTGGGTTGCAAGTTGACGCGAGTCGGTACAAATTCTTCTTGTTCAAAACGAGAGACGAAGTTTCGACATAACAATTGGCCGGCCGTTCAACTGCTCATCTTAATAGTAGTACCAAAATACTTTAATTCATCGATTCAACATGCCATGATGTATGTACAATGTCAATACTGTGTGCCTTGCATTCCAACTTACATGAGACTGACAATGTCGAAGGTGTACCATGTTGGGCAGGGCCATGGGAATGCCGAGGTCGACCACCGTCGAAACGCGTCGACTCGATAATATCATATTAAGTATATCTGTATCGTATTATATCGTATCTGTCTGTATTCATATCTTTGACAAGCCGGTCGGCGGCCTTCGGCCGCCTCCCACCTTCTGGATCATGGGATGGATGGCCGATCGGCTTGTAACATGTGATTGATCGGATTTAGCGACTGCACCCTCCCAAAAAGGAAGGTAAAAGACGCCTGAATTTTATAAAGAGTTTGAAGCGCGTCCAATCCCGTATCGTATCTATATATATCGCGATATACTCAAAATTTAATTTTTCGTATCGTATTCCTGATCACGTGAGTGAGAAGGTTTACCTGGAGGTGGCCAGCGGCAATGCTAGGGCAAATTGATGGCATCACCGTTCTGTCCGAATTTGGAAGCACAAGCCAAATGATCAAGCTCCGATGGATGTACCTGGTATAAAATCGTCTGGACCACCTAGGGTATAATTCGATGCACCATAAATGTTGTTAATTCAATCTACATGTAATGTCCAGAACAAATTTTTCATCCTTCTCCACAAGCCCGAATTCTGTTACACTGCGACTAAAACCAAATTCAAATTGGGCAAACTTTTTTGGAGAATACACGTAGAATGGGGCAAAATAATTTTTGGGCCAGTCTACGAGACCATATCAGGCTCGTGGGAGGCCGGAGTAGGTACATCTGGATCACTGTGGAAGCACGACCAAATAAAGGCAGTTCAGCCTCTGCCTATCGAAATACGCAGTTTTGAAGGTTGTAAAATTCAGATATTGGTTTTTGGTAGTAATGTAAATGTTATACAGCAGCCAGCTCAAGTAGTTTTGCTCAGAGTATTAAACAGAGGACTCGAAGGCCATTTGCCGCCAATCCGTCGGCAATCAGATTACTAATCACACGCGTTCCGAACCGCGGTTGCCGCTGGCCACTGGAGGATCTTTTCCCTATTGCTCACGGGACCCATCGGCATCTGTAATTTGATCGCGGCATCTGCGGGTTATCCCGGTCATCAACACTCGATGCGAGGCGCAGCGTGCGGGCCCAATGCGGGCCACTCATCTTTTTCATTCGTACGACACCGGGGACACGTCTGAGTCGGTGCGCGGGATGCGGTATGAACCCGAGCCGTATCGGGTCCGACTCCGATGTTTGTTAAAGACATTTCTCCTCTTCCGTTATCACTTACATTTTTGAGACAATTGTAACTGACAGGTAAATGTTTCAACCACAACAAACTCCAGAGGTAAATGTCAAAATACGAGGGAGAAAAACCGGAAAGGGTAGGTAGGGAAAAGGAAGAGAATTAATTCAGAGGCCTACTTAATGTGCATTGTCAGCCTCATTGGGAGTATAGTAAGTTCGGAATATGTCTCCTAATATTTCGCGTCTCCAAGTGTGATCAGGTTCGCCCGGAGGGCCGCCGCTATTTTTGGCCAGCACTACTCGACGGCTGTCCTAGCACGTGCTACACGTGCTGGGAAAGGGGGCGGTCCCTGGGGGTTCAACGCTTGTCCTTCTTCCCATCATCTACCTGGCTAGATTTCTCCGAAGCCGACCAGTGGCACCATTTCAATGAACATTACGCCATCCATGTATGTTTTCGGTTTGTTGTCGGCGCGGCGCGGAATCATTAGCATTCATTGCGATTCGGACTTCAAAGTTCACTGTGACGGTGGCTGGTTCTAGGCCTGTCCCAAACTACCTCATATCCAATTCTAGGCTTGCAAACAAGGTTGACATATTCCGAATCGACGATGCGCTCACATTGTTTTTTTCAGGGAATGACAAGTCAAGTACGCCATTCAACTTCACGGAAAATTTGCATGGCTCTACTTGTTCCGCGTGGGCAGTTGACTCAACGGCACATCTGCCGCGACGACCGGATAATCGACGGAAATTCTTGATGCGTTGGTTTCCAAAGGAGATCTTCCGGACTCCAACAACAACGCCAGCTTCCAGTGTCGTCCCGAGTACTTAAACCCAGACCAAGTTGTTCCACATCTCGCGGATAACATCTACTATGAAGTCCTTCTCCGTTTTCGTTACGTTGGCCACCCTTGCCGCCAAAGTCTCCGCCCACTGTCCGTCTTTCGCAGAAGGCCGGATATCCACTCGCTGATTTCTCTCAAACAGACGTCTGGCCCCAGCTGATAGTCGGCGGGGCGAACACCACCGCTTGGGAGTATGTTCGGTAGGTTGCTTTCACCGCAGTCCTCGATATGAACCAACCACCGCTCCTTCGCAGACAAACCAACAACTGGCAAGATTTGGACCCTGTGTGTCCAGTTTCCCCCCTCTCTTCGTACTCTCAAACCTGGCAAATAGCAAACTGACGTCACCACTTCCGACATCCGCTGCTACGACTCGTTGGAATCTGGAACCGCCTCCACTGTCTCGGTTGCTGCAGGCTCTACCCTTGGTTTCACTGTCTCGGGAAACCCAAGCAATTTGTATCACGCTGGGGTTGGTTTTGTATCTTCTATTGTCGACAGAGCCATTCTGATTTTTGGACAGGTGTTGAATGTATACATGGCCAAAGCACCGACCGGCACTGACGTCGCAAGCTGGGACGGAAGCGGGGACGTCTGGTTCAAGGTGAATTTTGAATCATGTCGATGTTCGTCGACGCCAAACGTCGCGGTAGATCTACCAGATTTCCGCGGTCACGGATGGTGGTCAGACGATCACATTCCCCTCTACCGGTCAGTCGCGCCATCCTACGTTAGATCACTGGCTAACTCTCCATAGGATTGAGCGAAATCTCGTTCACCATCCCTCCCGATACCCCATCTGGACAGTGCGTGCTTTAATTGTTCTTACGCTCGCATTCAGTAACCCTCGCATGTAGGTATCTGATTCGCACAGAGCACATCGCAATACACAGCGCCTCTTACTACGGTGGTGCTCAGGTTTGACGAAATATACCGATGTGGGTTTGGCACTAAATTTCGCCTTACTTACAGTTTTATATCGCATGCGCACAAGTAACGGTCAGTTAACAGATGTACTCTTGATCTGTGCTGAGCTAAATGGTTTCATAGGTGACTAACGGTCAGCGAGTTACCATATCCTCAGAGACTCAATTAATCTCCATGATCCTAGGCGGAACGGGAACACCTGGACCCCTTGTGGCCTTCCCGGGAGCATACACTGTAAACCTTCTTTGCATCGACGTGGCTGAATTTCTTCACTGACGTCGTTCTAGGGCTATGTGATTTATATTCATATTTGACTCTTACGATGAATTGAACTCTACGCCCAACAGGAACCTGGTATTCTGTACGTTTTGATTTCATTCCGTACCGCAACAAGTTTCTTGACCCGGAATTAAAGCATCAACATCTATTATCCCATTCCTGCGAACTACACTCAGGTCCGACAAACCTCTGTTTCATCCCTCTGTTGAAAATGTCTCATTGAAATACAGCCCGGTCCGCCCGTTTGGACTGGAGGAGTGAGCAGTCCCCTCTTTCGCCCCTCATCACCTTTATAACTTTTAACAGTCCTCCGCACCCGTCGGCCCTGCATCCACGGTGACCTCTACTAAGGCCTCGGCTACTTCTACTAAGGCCTCGACTACCGCGAAGACCACCACAAGCTCTACGGGCTCCAGCACTGGCACTACCGTTCCTGAATTCGGTCAGTGCGGCGGACAGGGCTACACGGGTGAGCAACCTCGCTCTGGGTCGCATGATCTCCACTCACTCCCGCCCAATATAGGACCCACTGTCTGGTGAGTCACCTTTTGTTTCGACGATGTTGGGATCTCCAACTCTCCACAGCGCTGCGCCGTCGACCTGCCAGGCCACCAATCGTGAGCATTGTTGCTTTGAGTCGTCCTGGTTCCTAAACCAATCCTTTCCATTAGAATACTATTCGCAATGCCTCCAGTGAAGGAACAGAAGGTCGTCCGTTGTCGATTCTGTGGCAGTACTTGGCTTACCCATCCGGCGAAACAGGCAATTACAAGACTTCCGGTGGAGGTCTGAGGTAATATGCGCAAGCGTGATTAGTTACGGACTGTTTCCACAGTCGAATGAAACCATTTCAGTATACTTCCCCCAGCCTTCTCTATTGCCAGCACCTGCGATGCCAAGCTCAGGCTGAGCTGGCCATGTGTTCTTGCTGGAAAACGCTCCACATGCCGATGTCAAAATATACGTCTCTTGAATTCTGGATATTTTCGGAAGCTTGTCGGCGAAGTCGAGTCAGTCGACGATCGACCTAGCTTTTGGGTTCAAGTTGAATAGTCAACTTGGTTGAACATGTTGCCAAAACGGATGGTTTTGCTTGCAAACTAAATGGGACTGGAAATGCATTCTAACAATTGTGGCAAAGATGAATGAAAATCAGCAGCAGTGGAAATTGTGGCTGAAAACAATTTCGTGTGCGGTTCCGACAGAGCCGAATGAATGGCCGAATATGATTGTTTCGGCAAATCCGGGCCGAAGTGGTGGCTGATAATGAGTAATATACCCTGTACTAGCAAAGTCAATGGCGGCCACCGCTGGCCACCAGTGGTTACCGGTGGCCATTGGTGGCCATCGGCAGATGGTGATCGGCAATGTCCTTCATCATGATTTGGTGGCCTCCGAGTGATCCATCAATCACCAGTGGACCGGTGAGCCGAACTCCAGTGGACTTCACCGAAAATCAGCGGCTTTGCACTATATGTCTCGAATTCTTTGCTCATAAGATAATTGAGTTTTGTACTGCTTGTGTATATCGAAAAGGAATGTTATACGTCTGGGAGGACGCAATCCAATATAAATATGACTAATTCGAGACTTGCATAGAGATTTGATTCAGACCTTGAATATCTGTGTTGACGCACTGGTTAGATACATTTCGTAGGGCAGTTGAACAAGGTAGGTTCTTAGAGCTAAAGAGCTGAAGATTGCCCGAGATCATACTCAATCCCAGTGTTTATACGGTGGAAGCCAGTGAAAACCACTGGGATCCTCCGGAAATCAGTCGATGTTTCCGAGCCAAAATCAGCCACTGGTTTCCACTGGAAACCATTGAATCGACAGTGGAGACCAGTGCCGAACGATGCCGATCAGCCGTTTGATAGCTCCGGGTGTATTACTGCTGATGATAACTTTTGGCCACTAATTCGGCTGAGTTCTAATACACGCGGAGCTATCAAACATGGGGGTATGGGCCATTGCTGCGCATGGCGTTTACGAGTACTTCTGTAAGTGCCGAACATGCCGAGACTCCCCGTGATCAAAAGCTTGCCAAACAATGTGCCGATTTTGCTTGCACAACCACCTGCCAAAGTAAGGTGGAGCGGCCTTGCATAGGTCGGTAGTTTAGGGCACTGTGAACAAAAACACATATAATTCAAGTCATGATAATGCAAGCAGGAACGGAGAGAGCAAAAGTGAATTCTGTTACATAAGATTTTCCCAGGACCGCAACTATTTTATCACATCGCGTTTGTGATTTTTAGGATCAAAGATGTTCCGGCTAATGAAAAATTTTAAACGATCACAAAATCGTAGCCATTTTAGGGACAGCCACTAAATTTCATACATTCATAAAAAGCGACGGTTAAGAGCAGAGGTCGAAAAATGGCCCTCCACGATTATTAAGAACGATTACATAAGTACTCGTAACGGCTGTTCGGCAATGTTCGGCACTGGTCTGCGCTGTCGATTGAATGGTTTATCAGTGGCTGATTTTGGGTCGGAAACATACGGATTTCCGGAGGATCCAGTGGTTTTCACTGGCTTCCAATTGAGTACGATCTCAGGCAATTTTCAGCCCTTCAAACTCTTTATAAAATCATTCGGTATTTAGTTTCCTCTTGAGTCTTTCAAGAAGGCGGGAGGCCGCCGACCGGCTTGTTAGCTCGAGGAACCTGCCCTGTTTAACTGCCCTACTAAAGACTTGAGTCTAAGATGATTTTTGTGAAGAAATGTACCTGACCACTGGCAGTGACCAGAGCGTCAACACAGATATTCAAGGTTTGATTCCGTTTGAATGAAATTTCTATGCAAGTCTGTGACAGTCGTCATTTGGGCGTATTAACAAAATTACTTCATACGTCAAGTCTGCCTCCTGTTAAAAACTTGCTCTTACTTATCTGGACAGGTTCGGGCACAGTTGAGATTGTGCTATGTCGATTCTCGCGTTCATGGCCGATCCGCATAAACAGTGCGTTTCACGGAATTATATGGTTTCCCATGAGATACTGTGCCGTTTTCTCGGAGATTTATGATGGGTGTCATGCAGTAGTGCTACTCACTGTGCTGGTTATTTTTCTACATTACCTCCGTCAATGTCTGAGTCGAGCCAGTTCGTCGAGTCTTCAACATGCCCATCTTCCACACGAGTTTGCTCCCCGTGCTTAGTCTCTTATAAACGGTCATTATAACAGCGTATGTACTCAACCTCGTACCTCGGTTTATTATACCCCGTGCTCAGATTTCAAAGTGATTGATTCTGAACCGGACCAGAGCCCAAGCTAAGCTCGGATCCGGAGTCTCGGCTTTTTTGACGTTTACTGAATACTTCTCTTAAATCCCGGATAATTTCGGAAACATGTCGGTTCGAAGCCAAGAGATTTTGAACAGGTTCAACCTATGTCTTGGCTTGAGTGCCCATCACTTGGCGTTATATAACTAGGCAACTTCTTACGTCTGGTTTGTCCCTTTCTCTTGTTTGTCTCCTCTCAGGGCACAAATTGAGATTAAGCGTCCTCGGTTGTCCATGGCCAATCCGCAGAACCACCGACGACAAAGCGGCTCCGAGCGTCACATCACCCGGCTGGTATTTTTGGTCAACTAAATTTAGTCAACTATGGTCCTCGTTCTTCACATGACGTTGAGACTTCACCATTGTCGTCGACTTCACGAACCGCATCAGCGGCACCGACCCATGACGAAAGCTGGCCGGAAAATCAACGGACTTCGATTGAGGCGGATTGGTGATAAATTTATCAACACGCGAGCATTTAACACCCTCGTCGCTGAAAGTTCCGTCGAGTCAGATTCAACCGCGTCATGAAGTTCCTCTCTGTCCTCGTCGCTCTAACTGCCCTGGTCGCGAAGGTATCGGCCCACTGTATGCAATTCATTTTCCCATTGCCCTGAAAAGTTTGGGACTGAGTGAACCAGACACTTTGCCCGCACTCATAGTGGGTGGAGCTGCTACCGGCACCTGGGAATACGTTCGGTGGGTTGAACCTCGCTATCCAAACACAACGTGCCAATAAAAATCCAGCCAAACGAACAACTTTAATTCTTTGGATCCCGTATGCCTCCAAATATTTGGCGCTAACGATTTGAGCACTGAAAGCGCTTCAACGCAGGTGACCGACGTAACAAGCGACGATATCCGATGCTACACATCTTTGGAATCGGATACAGCGTCCACAGCAACCGTGGCGGCGGGTTCCACTGTTGGATTCACAGCACCCATAACTCTCTACCACCCGGTTCGTCTCGTTCAGCAGTTTGCTCGAATACGCCGCCGTTTACCACAAATCCCTCAGGGAGTCCTCAATGTCTATATGGCCCAGGCACCGGCAGGGACTGACGTTGCGAGCTGGGACGGTAGTGGTGATGTTTGGTTCAGGGTAAGTGCTACAGTTCTCCGCAGGTTCGCCCGATGCAACAGATATATCTTCCAGATTTACCAAATCACCGCGGACACTAACGGTGGGACGAGCATCACCTTCCCGTCGCAAAGTATGTTCTCGACATCAGCACTTTGGTAGTTTCTCTAATCAGTTAATAGATTTGGCACAAGTGACCTTCCCAATCCCGGCCGAAACTCCTTCTGGCCAGTGTGTAGCATTCTCTATTCGCTGCTCGCCCACTAAACTTGTCACAGGTATCTCATTCGTGTTGAACATATCGCATTACACGTCGCCTCGACCTTTGGCGGAGCTCAGGTTTGATATTTATCTTCTCTAGTATCATCCCATTGAAAGATATGCCTGCAGTTCTATCTTTCATGCGCCCAGGTTGAGGTGTGTTTCATTAATTACCCTCCAAAGCCATGTATTGATTTTCAACATTCCTCAACCAGGTCACGAACGGTTAGTGTTCAACGCAGAACTGCCAGGGCAACCTGATTCTCATAATTCAGGCGGAACGGGAACCCCTGGTCCCCTTGTGTCATTCCCTGGTGCATACACCGTACGTTTTTGCATTTCACCTTATTGAGCTACTTTTAAATTCGTGCTAGGGAAATGTAATTATATTCGCATTGGCTAAGTACCCCACTGATGTGTTGAACTCCGTGCTTCACAGGAGCCTGGTATTCTGTACGTTGAGTTATTCCCAGCCCCGCCGAATCTTCTGAGCGGCAATTACAGGATCAACATCTACGATCCGATACCGGCCACCTACACTCAGGTCAGCGGAATAAGAATATATTTCTTCATTGAAACTCAACGAGATATATAGCCCGGTCCGGCTCTTTGGCCTGCGGCTGGCGGAGTGAGCGCTCTTCTCCCTCGTCTCCCATCACCTCAATAACGTTAAAACAGTCGTCCCCACCCCCGCCCACTTCCTCGGCCACCAAGGCCTCGACCACAGTAACCAAGGCCTCGACAACGATCTCTGCTACCTCTACCAAGGCCTCCGCCACTACTAGTTCTACGGGCTCCAGCACCGGTACCACTGCCGCCGAATTTGGCCAATGCGGAGGACTGGGTTGGACGGGTGAGCATTCCCACCTTGTGTCGCAGGCTCGCTCCCTCTAATCGCCCCGACACAGGACCCGAAGTCTGGTGAGTTATCTGTCCTTTCGATGAGGCCAAAATCTCCAACTCTCGACAGCGCCGCTCCATTCACCTGCCAGGTCGTCAATGGTGAGCACTGCCAATTAATTCGCCTTGGTCGTGGGTACAAACGCCTTTCATTAGCATACTACTCTCAATGCCTCTCCTGAGACTCTGAGGAAAAACGACTTGGCTCGCCCATTGACTGACACAGGAATTTGAGCCATTTCGGTGGAGGTCTGTACGAGCACGAACATTGTTAGTTGTGTTTCTAGTGAAATGAAATTTCGTTATGATCCGAAATGAAGTGTTTGCTGTGCTTCATGGTCTTGCAGTTGAGAATTCTCAGGATCCACCTTGAACCTGATGTTATTGAACAGCGCGGGCTGATGCTCGGTTTGAGACATTTGATCCCCAAGGTTCGAACTGTATGAATCATAATTTACTTCTCTTACGCTCGTTTCGGTTTTCAATGCTGTCGAGAATAGCACAAATCGCATCAGCTAAGGCGGCAGGTTGCTCTTGCACGACCTAAAACGGACGATATAAATCGCAAATCGAACCAAACTCTGAGGGCAAAAAGAATGTGCACAAACCATGTGGCCGGCGTTCACGTTCGTGACAGACCGAGCAACCCGACCGTCAGACCCATCACCAAGTGCATCCTGTACGAAGTCCGGCCTGCGCGGAGACGATGTGAGAATTTGAGTGCGGGAATCGAAAAGACTGTGCGTACACCAGTAGGCTTGTGCTGCCCCATATGAAATGGACCGGCACCGTGCGGGATATCCTGCCTAGTTCCTGGGCCGCAGCGAAATGAGGCTCGACATCAGCGTAAGATATCGCCTCCTGGTGGCGATCGCCCTTGATCATCACGCCGCCATCCTGTGTATCCATCAGCCCATGCTCCTGTATGTAGCCCATAATTCAGAAACAATGTCATTTGAGGGGCGGTAGTGTGTAAACTTACGCTCAACTTGCGGAGTACGCGCGGATTCCACGATTCCCAGGGCACACGCTTCGATAGCCACAATTGCGCGTCTTCTCGCGAGCGCCAGCGCTCCCGCCGCGCCGCGGTGGCCGCCACGACAAATTCCATGGTCGACACACGGTCGTCGACGTGCCGGTAGAACAATTCGCGAGGTATAACCGTAGGTTCGATCAGGATAAGCGACGCATAAGGAATTGCAGATAGTGGTTTGTCCTTCGTCGTCAATACCCTGGGACGACGTAAGTTTAGGCAACGTTGACGGCGGCGAAGAAATAGCGGCACTCACATTGTTCCGGCGCCTGCAGAATGACCGATGGGTACTATTCGTTTTCCGTGCATTCGGGGCGAGGCCACAAACGCAGCTATCGCCTCCGACCACTCCGATGCCGCTGAACAAATTCAGCCTGAAGCAACCAAGACAAGTGCGGACGCACAGACTCCGTATACCCGACTTGGGCTCGTTTTCAATAGTTCGCGGTTCAGGACGGCAGATTCTCCGTGATTCTGCCAGTCGAACGCCCAGGCCTCGCGCACCACCAAATGTCTGCGCGCGAAAATCCGCTCAATCGTTGGCTCCCATTGCTCCTTGTCTGGTCGCAAATCGAAATTAGAAGACTTTTCAGCGTTCAGGGAGAAAACAATCGACGCACGGGCTCCGATACAGTGCGAAAACAGCAAGACCAGCCCTTGGGAGTTTGTAATAGACTCTGGCGTGTAATACTGCTTTGCAGCCATTTTCAAGACTTGGCCCGGTGCATCCCTGACGTTTTGAGGGCAATCGAAGACAAATGAGGTGGTCTGCAGGGCCATGTTTGCAGGGGTGAAGTCTGAACGCTGCGTCTAGAAGGAAGCGACGAGGAAACGCTGCGATGGTGGAAAGGAAAGAGATATCATATGGTCGGCATACTCCGGGGCATGAATGATCCCGGTCTGAGCATTACCCGATAGCCGAATAAGGGGTCCTCAGTGCTCTCCCAACGACTTGAGGATGTTTGTAGCGTCTGTCTACAAGAAATGGTTAAAACTTTAATAATTAGATTACTTCTACATATTTCTACCCCAGTTATGTACCATCGTATCGTAGAGCCCATGGGCCATCTATAAGTAACCCCGGCCATCTATAAGTAACCCCAGCACGCTCTCCGCTACCTGGGACTCCATCCATCTATCCCCACCGTCGTGTATTAGATTAAATATGTCCTTCACTCCGCCCCCGCCCCCGCCCCCACACTCGGCACCCTTACAAACACAAACCTCGGCACCCCATCCTCCTGCACCCTCCACTCGCGCTTCAGCGCGTACCCGTTCCGCCGCGGGAGCCACACCGCCCAGACGGCCCAGTACAGCACGCCGAGCTGCGACGCTGCGAGCGTTACGACGACGTGCGCCTGTTAATCAGTCAAGTAATTACTCAGCCTGGTCTGTGTTAGAAGCGAGGAAAGGACGCACGTAATACGGAATGCGCTCGAACGTCCGTTTGCCTTCTGCTGGGGGCACGAGGGGCACGAGCGCCAGGAAGACGTTCGACACGAAGAACAGCACGACGACCGCGCGGGGCGCGCGGAAGGGCGGATCCCATGCCCAGGCGCGGTACGCCCGGGTGTGCAGGAGGAGGAGGCCGAAGGAGACGAACGTGTTGATCAGGGTGAGGGAGTAGGAGGATACTGGTAAAGCGTGATGAGTGGGGACGCGACGACGCGACACGAGACGAGACGCACCGCTAAGCAGGAAAAGATACGCGTCGCCTGGTGGGGGCGCGATGACCAGCGCGACGGAGATGAGGTACAGCACCGTGAGCCCCGCGAGCGGCGCGCCGAAGGGCTTGTTCGTCGCGAAGAAGGTGTTTAAGGAGGAGGGGAGGATGCCTTCGCGCGCGAGTTCTTGGATCACTGGATGTGCGTAGGTGAGGTGAGCTTTGGTTGTAAGTTGTAAGGAAGATGGGCGCACCACGTCCCTGCGTGAATAGCACGGAGAGGATGTTCCCGAGCGAGGAGAGCGCGATGCATGCGCTGAGAGCCTGCATTGATTGCAATTATTATGTAATCAAATACTCAGTATTAGACGGAACGCGACTCACCCGCTCAGTCGCCGGGCCAAAAAGGTTGCGGAAGAACAGCGCGCTACATCCGAGAGATCAGCTCTGTCGTGAAGCAAACGAAGGATAAGGGTACAGCGAGAAACACAACGCACGCGACGATCTGTCGGCTGCCCAGAATATCAGTCTTTGACACCACACCAAAGTACGCGATGTTGACGAGCATGTACACGGCTGCAACGGAGAGGATTGCCAGCGGGGCTGCACGCTTGATGGTCCGGACCGGATCTCTCACTTCGGAAAGCGCATAGTTGGCGTTCGAGTATCCGATGAATGACCTGGGGCGGCGTTAGCATCGACACGTATGTATTCCAGACTCAAGATATACCGCACCAAATGACGTTATACAGCGCCGTGACGAGCGAGTTCGGGTCCCGACGGCTGCCCGCCCAGATCGCGTCCCAGCTCGCAAAGTTGTGCGGGGGTTCGTACTCGGCCCGGACCGCGAGGCCAGGGACGCCCGCGAGCGAGAGGAGGCCGAGCGCGGAGATGCCCGCGAGGATGCCGAACTTGAAAGTGCCGAGGGTGTTGAGGAGGCGGACGCCCCATTTGCCGAAGACGCCGACCATGAGGAGGCTGAAGGTGAGCACGAGGAGGGCGGTGAGGCGCGTGTTGAAGGGGCTAAGAGGGAGGCCAAGGGCGTTGAGTGTGTCTGGGTTGGTTGAGTTTATTACTCGAACGAAGGCGTACACGTCAAGAAAGTCACGCACATTCGCCGAAGACAAGAGCGTTGGGGGCGTTGGAACCCTGAGAAATGTAAGCCGGAGGGGAGATATAACTGCAACGAAAACCTACGGCAAATAAGGTGTATACTCCGTATGTGCAGCTGACCATAAACTTTGGCCGTCTGTACATGTATTCTAGGTAGTTTTTTTCGCCACCACTCCGCGGCAGGCCCTACATCAGTGATTTAAATAAGGGGGGGAATAGATTGGACACGCAGAACTGAGACTTACCGTGCCAAGCTCGACGTAGACCGTCGTGCCTGCAATCGCAATGATGGCGCCCAGCACCCACATCAGCAGGGCGACGCCGACGCTCCCGGAGGAGAGTAAAATCACGCTCGGGGTTGCAAAAATTCTGTGTGCATTCCGTTCTCATCACATTTGCGAAGGGATAACTGGAAGTAACGCACCCCGTCCCGATAACGCGGTTGAAAATGAGGAAAGCCGCGCTGGCAAAACCTAGGGATGCCTCAGAATGATATATCTCTGCGAACGGGTGAAAGAGGTTACCAAGTTGGCGCCGCACCTGTGGGACGTTGTCGAACGACTCGCCGCTCGTCGCTGAAAGAGAATAAGCACGCAAAAAATTGCTTAGGGACCTTTTGTGATTTGCCATTTCCTCCACTCCGGTCGACAGCGGCGCCTTCAAGTGGAGAGGCCAAGACAGAACCATATTGAGGATTTTGGCTCAAAAGACGGTCCCCTTCTCCTCTATCAGCGGAATCGGCCATGGGCCGTGTGAGTAGAGACAGAGAGCACAAATCTGAAAGTGAAACGCGCAATCATGTCGCGGGATGACGCGATATGTCAGTACGTAATGTGGCAGTGACCGTGTGGCAGCCGGCAAAGTCCGGCAACGCACGGGGTCTATTATCTAATGAAGGTCACGTGAGGCACACAGTATGACGTAGTATACGAGTACGTGTTTGTCGTTTCCGCATGCCAAACACCGCCACACAACCTCCTGTTGCCAAAATGCCACATGGCGCCACCCTCGACGACGACGACGCTACGAGTCGCGACGACCGGAAATCCGACCTACTGTACAGCCGAGCACTTGAAGCACGGACATCGGAAACAGTAAACTCCGAGACTGATGGTCAATCATCGTGTGCTCTGTGGCGTACCCGCGTACCTTTACCACCTTTACTTACAGCAGTCCCAAAAACGATCTACGCGGCTAGGCCAGCGTCTATATGCCAACTGGAGGCCGGAACGTCCAACAGCTTTTCTTTGAATTGGTTGCATCGCAACATCCGAGTCTTGATCGGGCCATCAGCACGATCGTCGATTCGTCCTCGCCCGCGCTTGGAGTGCGCTTGGGTGCAGGAGTGCTGCGTCCATAAAAGCAAGCGGATGCCTCTCCACTCGTTCGCTGTGCTCTTCTTTCTTTTCTAGCGCATCCTCAACCGACCTGTGGTCGTGTTTTTTCTTCCTTGTTGGCTTCCGGATCCCTTACTTCAAGTGCTGCGCACTATCGAAACGTTTTCACGCTCACGATGTTCAAACTGCTCGTTATCTTGCCTTTCGTCGCGTCCCTCGCCGGAACCGCTGTTGCCGCTCCCATTGGCACCGATTTCTCATTGGTGGTGGGCTCTAAATCTTTTGTCAATCAACGGGAGCGATTTTGACCCGTATTTTAGGCACGGAAGGCCTCCAAGCTGGCTGCTGCGACAGGCCCTACTCCAGTGCGTCATCGCCAGTCCATACATCCAACTCCTACTTTATTCTTACCGCACCACAGTGCACGGACACCGACCAATCCGCTGCTGCTTTCGGCGGCGGAGAGGATCCCGACGAAAACTTGCCTCAGGTGGGTCCTTCTTTGCTCTCAGATCAGGGCGGAGCTCTAACCGTCGCGTTGTAGTGCAGCGACGTAACGAACCCCTTCTCTGTGAGCTCCTCCTCCTCCTACTAACGTGAGTATCCCGACTGAGCTATTTTGTTATTTCGAAGTGCACGAACATCCAAGCCGTCGCTACTGCTTTCAACTTGCCGCTCGTGAGTTCTGTTCGCTTTATCCATACCACCAAATCAGAGCGAGCTTTTCGACTGACGATTCTATCTATCTTAGTGCAGTGAAGCTGGCACGGCTGCTGGAAATGCTGCTGTGGCCGCGGCCTCAGCGAGTGCGGCGAGTAAGGCGAGTGCAGCGGCTGCTGCTGCGGCAACTGCCCCTCCTACTCCTGTGCGTCGAACCTCTCATCTACAGCTTACTTGTATACCGACTACTTTATCAAGTGCACGGACACCGATCAATCCGCTGCTGCTTTCGGTGGCGACGGAGAGGATCCCGACGTAAACTTGCCTCAGGTGAGTCCTTCATTACTCTCAGATCAGGGTGGAGCTCTAATCATCGCGTTGCATTGTAGTGCGGCGACGTAGCGAATCCGTTCTCGGTGCGTCTCCTTTGCAGCATAGATACTTCCACTAATCGTTGATTTTTTTTTTGCAGTGCACGAACATCCAAGCCGTCGCAACTGATTTCAACCTGCCACTCGTCAGTTCTGTTCTCGTTATCCATGCCCTTAAATCAGAGCGAGCTTTTGACTGATGATTCTATCCATCTTAGTGCAGCGAAGCTGGCACGGCTGCTGGAACTGCTGCTGTGGCCGCGGCCTCGGCGAGTGCGGCGAGTAAGGCAAGTGCGGCAGCCGCTGCTGCAGCAACCGCCGCTCCTACTCCCGTACGTCAAACTTCCCGTCTACAGCTTGTATACCGACTACTTTATCAAGTGCACGGACACCGATCAATCCGCTGCTGCTTTCGGCGGCGACGGAGAGGATCCCGATGTAAACTTGCCTCAGGTGAGTATTTCTTTGTTCTCAGCTCAGGGTGGGGCTCTAACCACCACGTTGGGTTGTAGTGCAGCGACGTAGCGAACCCCTTCTCGGTGCGCCGCTTCCTCTGCAGCATAGATATTTCCACTAATCGTGAAAACATTTTTGCAGTGCACGAACATCCAAGCCGTCGCAACCGATTTCAAGTTACCGCTCGTGAGTTCTGTTCTACCCTCAAATCAGGCAGCTTTGTTTTGTTGACGATTTTTATCTATCCGCAGTGCAGTGAAGCAGGCGCAGCCTGAGTATTGGGTCCCAGCCAATTTGTGTTTATATTACTTATGTATTATAGCTTTATTGTTTTATATTGAACGAGGAGAACACCAATCCGGCCTGCTGATAATGAATGAGTATGTTACTGTATGTATTCTCTCACCATCGCTCGATGGAGCCCGACCCTCCTCCGCCTCCCATTTCATCCTCTAGTTCTCCAAACAGAGTGCGGACCTCCGCAGCGCTCTGAAATAATTAGGCTCGCCATAGATTTACTGGCGTCAAATTCTCGACTACCGGGACGAGCTTCGATTAAGCTTAGTAATTGAACCTGAATGAATTAAATATCAACCCAAGATCAGGTGATCGACGCGTCGCTTCAGTCGGAGTCAAACAAGGGCAAGCAACGCGCGATGTTTACAAAAATGATTATCGTTGAAAATCAACTCCAGAGGTTTATCAAAAATTCTACTTTTTGGTCTACGACTTTAAAGCAAGCGGCGAATTCCTATGCCTTCATCGTTTTAGATCCTCCCCGTACTGGTTCAAGTGACTCTTCAAGTTCACTCATGAGTTCATTGCTTATTTCCGCGCATTGCCTCAAGATCATCAATCCTTCGGCTGAATCCAATTGAAAGTAAATACAAGATAAAATAAAATACCACCAATACATTCAATCTATTCTCCTTTCACATGTACATCTACAGCGCAGCAGCCAACGCTTGAGTGATTAGAACGAGGAAAGCAAATCGCAGACCAGCAACAAATCCTGACATGCTCCCAGGTGGCGAGGACATTAGTGAAGCACTCGTCCTCACAATTGTGGATGCAGTCGGTGTGGCGAAGGACAACGTCAGCGACGAGATCGGGAGATCATTGTTGGCGCAGTCGCTTGCGAAGTCTGTGATATTAATATGAGAGGTGATTGAACATACAGCAACGCTGGAGAAAAGGAATGTAAACACTCGCCGCTCAACACACCCTGCCCTGCACTCTGGGCCAGGGAATCAGGATCCGTACCAACAACGCAGTCGATGCATTGCGCAAAATCGTTCCCGTTTGCGTTGGTACAGCGACACTTGACGTCAGACCCGCAGTTCTAGACACCGAAACAGTCTGTATGAAATTTGATAAAATCGCTGAAAACGACCAACCGATTGGACCGAAAGCGCCGGGCTGACATGTTGAAGTACATGCTGTAGGAATAAGACTGGCGTTGATGTCGCCTCGAGGGACAATCAGGACGGGACGCTGTGAGAAATGTCGGAAAGGAATTCAAAAGCGATTGCCACGTACAGACACACCCTGTGCAAAAGACAAAAATATGGGCGCTAGCGCCAGCGATGGAACTGCAGCACGTAGACCAGGCACCTCATTCTCGGTCGATTGCCAGTGCGGCCTTGAAGGGAACAATATTTGGGAAACCCGAAAGAATAATTGTGTGGTGAGTACCGGGGTGGCAAGAACGAAGTCGAAGAGCGGCTATTCACAGGTTTGGTCCTCGCTTTAAGGCGCGGCCAATGGATCATTTTGATTGTTGTGAACGGGATAGGGGCTGTGTCGTATGACGTAGGAGCGCGTCACTGCCACCTCCTCACGGCGATCCTGAGGATGCGGATCTTGATGCGGATGGTTGGGGCTCGGGCTTGTTCACCTGATTCCAAAAAGCAGTCGAGCAGAGAGTTTCAGAAAAAGTCCTCTGGGACAAGGTTTAGCCATACTTAGATGTTGGGAAATTGCCTCTTCCAGAAAATAATATCTACACTAAGGAGTACAGTCTACGTGCGATGCGCTAAACAAAATTATATGAGCAATATACCTAGATGATGTAAACATTAACCGTGATATAACATGGACCAAACCTCCTCCAACGTCCGTTCATCCAAATTCCGGAGTGCGGAAACTAGATCACTTTTGGTACGCGAACGACTAGACTTGCGTTGAAACACGGAAGCGACGTTCTCCATTCTGATCGTCAAAGAATAGAGAATCGTCGATAGCTCTGGCATCCGTCATGTGCATAGTAATCGGCGGGAGCAGAATCTCGAAGTCCCGTTTGGATACATCGAGTTTGTCATCTGCGATAGCCACTTCTAGCCGCACGCATAACAGGCGAGCTCGCGGATTTGGGTGATGTCGACCTGGTCGGAAGGAAGAAGACTGCGAAGGGGGGATGTTAACGCCAAATTCAAGGCACTGGGAGGATCATTGATGACGACAGCTTCATTATGGGCAATCCTTCCCTTCAATGCTGCTGGCAGGGCGAACGAAAGCATTTCGGGCGCTTCCAGCCTTGAGTTTGACTTCGCCAACCGGCTCCACGAAGGTTTCTAGCTGTCGAATGGCGTCATAGCTTCTTTTGGCTGAGAGTCTAATACTCGGTGGCCGGCTCCGTCTCGAAGACCCGCGCATTAATCTCGTTTAACACGTCGGCACTGAACATGATTGTCCTCCAGCCGCTACGCTGGCCATGCGCGCCGCACGAGTGACCATTAATCCGAAATAATCCATGCGATTCGTAACAGGGTCCGTCAGGCAGAGAGGTCGGCCCGCAGTTTATCCCAATCCGGACGGATAAGCCTCGATATAAGAGCCTACCGTCAACGTCGAAAACTTCTTTGCCGTCGGGGCAATCAAGTATATCTTGAGCCAAGAGACCTTCAAGAGTTGGACCTGAATGATGAGGCACCACCATACGGCCGCGAGAACGGTGGGGAAGGAACACATGAAGCTGTCGCCCTCCGTGCGCACCTCATAACCACCACAGATACGCAGATATCGCCGCAGGAGACTATTGTGGAGGTGCAGAGCCGTGATCATCCCCGAAGGCGTAGCCTCCCACAAACGCGTCGAATTTTGGATGTCCGTGAATACGATGGCGACGTGCCCCACCGGCGGCGCTACCTCGTCTAGTCACATGAGCATGGGCGGGTAGAAAAAGTAAAGATCGGGAGGTACGGACCTTTCAAACGGTCGAGTGTTCGGTCAATAACTCCAGGGCGCGGCCGTTTGGTTCGTCGATCCATCGGTGCAGTGTCCAGTTTTGTCGTGGAAGAGATTGGCGAGCGAGACCACCATGATCATTGTACTCCCCTCCGCGCCCGTAACTGATAGCAAGATCGCGAAGTTTCTGGGCCGCCGCCATGGGTTCTGTCCGCTGAGCCTGTACGATATCCACCGCCATTTGATTACTCGACGTAATCCCACAGCCCCCGGTTCGCAATGATGATCAGGTCGTCCATGCTCGTCAGCTCGTACTTCGAGATATTGGGCCGAGCGTTAACCACCGGCAGGAGGTGATAGAACCCGAACGAGCGCGAAATATCCAACTCATTACTGACCAGACCTGGTGGTGAGATCCAGCCCTCAACGGCGCGAATCCGCGCAGTCTCCGCTCGATCGTAAGGCTCGTGCTTGCGGACACTGGATACGCGATCCCGCCACGCGAGACAATCGCGAGAGCATTCCCCACGTTTGCGACGTACATCAGCTTGCCAACAATATCGATATAGACCACAATTCCCGATGCTCCGTGTTTCATGAGTGACGCATCGGCGACCCCAGCAAGCGACGTCTTGCCGCGCAGGGCCAAAGAGTGAGTCGTAGTAATCTTGATTCAGCCTTAGGAAACGAGCGTCGAAGAGCGTCTGGGACGTCCTCTCGGCGTGCTGGTCAAGGGAATTGAGTTGAGAAATGAAAACGCGGATGAAATTGTCTTTCAGATATTTTGCGAGGCCGTTGGAAGTGGTCGCAACGGTGAGGTCCGCTGGGTGGGAGCGACCAAACTGAGAACGCGGTCAGGGTGTTGTCCGGGTGAGCCTCACTATACACGCACCATTGCGAATACAGTTTCCTTTTTTATTCCTCGAAATTCGTGAACTAGATCCATCATGTGCGGATGCCGGTTTTTTCCGAGGGTGTCCGCGATGCCGTACGACAGACCATTGACGAGCGACGAGGATGTTCGCACTCGGCGATCGTCGCTTTCATCTGGTATATCCGAGCCCGTGTTCCTGCCAGTGCTCGTGATGGTAACGTCCATGAGCCCTAATACACGGAGCTGTGACAGTCCGGAGAAACCAGAGAGTGACTGTCGAAGCGCGGAAGACGTACTCGGTCGGCCATGGTTCGAAATATCGGATTTAATCTGAAGCTGGTTGTTGCCGGACAAGTTAAGATACATGAGGTTCTTGTTGAAATTCCTGCACATGACATTCAGTACGTGCGCAGGGAAAAAATCAGACCCACCAGTTCCAATCGTAGTCCAAATTGTTAATGTTGTACTTGAGCAAGTTGTTGCCAACGTCGAGAAGCGTCAGACTTTTCACCTTCCCGAGCTCGTGTGGCAAGTGCTGGAGATGGTTCCCGTTCAAAAACAAAGTCGAAAGCCGTTCTAGGCGAGGTAGATCCTCGCACGGAATAGTCGTCAGGCGATTACCACTGAGAAATACTTCTCCAACTGCGTCAGATTTCCGAAGAAATTGCACGGCAATTGTTGGATGTCGTTAGAGAGAGGTTGAGCACCCGTAACTCTTTGAGAATCATAAGTGGATGAAGAATCTCGTCGGTGAGCGAATTTTCCGCGAGATTTAGGATCTCCAGGGAGTGGGCGAGCGGCGGAATGTCAGGCCTGCTAGGAACGGAGGGTCGGCGAAGGACGAAAGTGGGACTGGTGGCGAGTAGTTTTCCGACAGAGACAGGGGGAGGATCGTCGGAATCGGGCACAAAGGGTGGTGGATCATGCCAAACCGCCAACAAGTTCGATGTGACGTTGAGCCGCGACAACGAGGCGCAATTCCAGAGCGATACTGGGAGTCTCGTGAGGCTGTTGCTATGCAAATCGAGGGACTCGAGCTTCTGCAGTCTCCCAAAGCTCTCGGGAAGTCGTTTAGCGCATTGTCTGCACACGACAGATTCTCAAGCCACTTGAGATCTCCGAGAGATTCAGGGAGGGTACGGAACGAGTTGTGATCGAGCTTCAAGTTCCGCAACGCGACTAGTTGAGCGAGCGTGTCGTCGTCCAAAATCGAAAGTTTGGCGTTGGAATATCTAAGAAGTGAGTGCAAACGGGGCGTTATAGACACGGCGAACGAGAAGTTCGGTGATATCATTGTGCGACACGTCCAGCTCTGTCAGGCGTAGGCCCAGAGTGAGGGACAGGCTGTGGAGGTTATTGTGATCCGCGCTCAGGTCGTAATCTCCGGAAGGCCGTAGGCTACCGCCAAGTCCGTTATTTGGTTCCGTCTGCAGTCTAGGTCGCGGAGAACAGCGAGGTTCCTGAACTCTGCCGGCAATGCTGAGATCTGGTTGCCCACGATGACAAGCTTCGTCAGGCATGTTAGACGGCCGATTTCTGGCGGCAGGGCCGATATCGAGTTGAACGAGATGTCTAGCTGAGAGATGCGAGCCAACTGGGTTACCTCGCAGGGAATAGTTCGAATTTGTTGTTGGAGATGTTGAGATTGAGTAGACTGCGAGGAAGCAGCCCCGGGAGCTTTTCGAGGCAATTGTTCTGGATATCTAGAGTCGCCAAACGAGGGAGTTCGTCTAATCCTGCTTCGTCCAGCGAAGAGATGCGGTTCGAGGACAGATCCAGCAGCGTCAAGGTGGCGCTATGGCGAATGCTCTGCGGAACCTTGGTCATGAACATGTTATTCATGAAAATCTCGTTGAGGGCAGTGCACGATTGTATAAAATCGAGGGGGATTTCGAGCATGGGATTCCGGACAGTCGGAGTGATACGATGGTGTCGGCATGTTGGTGTAAGACAACCGGAATAGTAACGAGACTGCGCCCAGCGAGATTGATGTACACAAAATTGCTGAAGTAAAGCTCTTCGTCCTGTGAAAGTAATTAGTCTCGTTCAGGCCACACACAATTGGGCCACTCACCGCAGGACCCAAAAATTGACTCCGATACATAAATTTGAACAAAAACGGTACGGTCGGCATCCCAACCGTGCCTCGCCCGACCCCGCCGTCCAGGTCAGACTCGTCATATCCGGCCTGCCGCAAGCAACTCCTCAGGATGTTGGCAGGCCGCTCACTTGGCCTCAATATCCGTTCTATTTATGAAAATTAATCTCCGACATGGAACGGGTCAAAAAAAATGGGCTCACCGCCTCCGCGTTCTTTGAGATACAATTCGTGAGTTTCATGCTCCTCCTCAGGAGGAAGCTTCGCGTTCAGCTGGGGCTTCAGCGAGGCTACTGTATCATTGGCAGTTATCCGCAAAATGTAATCGCTGTTATCTGGACCAGATATTCGCATTTTCCATCGAGGGAGGTCTGCCGTGGGAATAGCATTGTCCGAGGTAGACTCTTCGTCGGGATCCCGCTGGGCCGGGGTAACCGCCCAGCTGTCAGGTACATGATATTCTTCATTGATGCCGTGGATGGCGGAGATGTCGGTCGGCCCAACAGGGTCAGGGCTCCGTATACGCGGCACAGACGTTATGCTGAACGGATTCCGTAACTTTGGGGGCCCATATCTGGAATTGGAGTGTCCTGACTGCGAGCTTGAGTTTAGGTCGGTCCCGGGGGAGCTCTGGTCGTTGCCATCGGAGTATAGCGCGGCACGGTCAACAATACCTTCCATCGCCCACTCGTCGAAATCAGTGTCGAGTTGGATGGACTGCTCGTCTGACTCCGCTGGCAACGGCGGTATCGGTGGTACGTCCTCTGCGCTGCGTTTTGGTCTGATGAGCGGAAAGCGCCGGCGTTTTGGAAGGGAGGACGTAGGTAGCTGGAATGTGGGATTTGGGGAATTAGGAGTGCGCAAAGAAGGATGTTCCGAATCGTCGGAACTGTTACGCCCGAGGCCCAAGCGAATGTTCTTGAGTGAGACTTTTCGGCGCATAGAGTGCAGGATGTCGCTTGACTTCGATTTTCGCAGTCTCCGCTCGGGAGGTGGTGAAACAGAGCCTTGGCGCGTCGCGCGCTTGGATGCCGATACCACGTTCATGTTAGCTCGAGTGTGTCGCGTTGTCGCGTCAGATAATGAGATTCTGTGAAGAAGGGACCTCGTTTGCCAGGTTTAGGCGCATCCAGCCTGATACAGCGGGCCCGGGTGGAAACGTTGGTTACGATATCGTCCGCTCACAGCAAGGAGATTTACCTTTCAAGGCCTACAAGCAGTAGGGATGATGGTCTCGAGAGAGTCTCTTGACGCGCACTCGCCAAACCGCCGTGGCATCTTCTCAAAGATGCACATGTCACCGTCCTTCCCCAGATGGTCATATTAAGGCTACTCTTAACATCATGCAGTGGCAGCCTTCAACACAGAAGCTCGATGGCCGTCCACGTTGGAAATGGCTCTATTGAATGAGCGAAGGATAACAAACCGTCCAAACTTTAATTCGGCGTTGCTCAGCTGGGCGGAGATTCACATCACGTGTCCGGCGCGTGAAAGAAACAATTAGTAAATATACATCAACAAACCTGTCTTAAAGTCCGACTCTTAATTACAGCGACCAAAGAGTGCCGAACAAATTCTTCCTAAGGAAGGTGTAGATTCCATTTGCTCCGATTGCCGATACTTGGTTGTGGGTGGTGCCGGAGCCATCAAGCGCGAACGACCCTCGGCAAACCGGCTTGTCACCGTTTCACTCGGGCTGGCCCCGGGCTGGGTCCAAGCATCTTTGAAACTCAGCTTGCCGACTGTAATTGCCGCAAAATCTCCTTATATGGCAGGGTTTCTCAATAGAATTGTCTAATCGTTGTCATCGTCGCGTCTTCATCACGTCGTTGTCACTTCGGCTAACATCCTGGAAAAAAGAAACACCGTCCGTATCTTTTACATAATGGGGCGCCCTTCCTTTCTCCCTCTTCGCGACTAGGACCCTCTATGCCACATTTCTCCCCCTACATATGAACGCATCGGACCTGTTCACAGAGCTGTCAGTTAGCACTCTTCCTTCCTCCTTGACAGATCCTATAAGCTGATGTCTCGCAGGAAATCCACCTACTATCTAGGCGCGATTTCGTTCAGTATGTCCTTTTCGACAGCTAGCCGATGGCTCCATCTCATCATAATCGGTGCAGCGCTGCTGTTCTACGACTATCTTTTAACACTGGACTTGGAGATATCGAGATACTGGGGTGCTCGTATCTCGTGGTCGACGGTGCTATTCTTTGTGAACCGTTACGGGTCATTGTTAGGAAACGTCCCGGTGGTTATCCAACGATTCTGGACCACTCCGAGTACGCCAGAGAAAACTAGGGTATGTATCTGAACAGGGACTGGAAAGTGGGCTCATTGGCAGGGTAACATGCTTGCAGATGTACGAAAATTCCTGTGGCGTTCCGGGTGTAATACCTGTGCTGACTTACTACGCTTCAAATTCAGATGCCGACAGCTAGAGTACTACCATCAGTGGTTTGTTATCGTCACACAAATAATCATCGGAGGTCCGCTTTTTTATTTTATTTTTCAAGACCTTTGGCTGAGATTTTCTCCTGGCAGTAATGCTCATCTTGCGCACTTATGCCCTATATGAACGAAACAAACGCGTTCTTGGGCTGATGCTTGCCATCGGCGCATGCGTGATTGCTGCCTGCATTGTGGGTCTAGTGTCCATCCATCTCATTCCCATGTTAAGATGAGAATTGATTTAGTGGGGCACAGTCTTTTCAGAACAGGAAGTGCACGAATGGCCAGGGGTTAATTTACCCTCGACATTGGATGCGCTTACCAGATAATCCACGCACAGTGCGTTCCGTTCCTTGCACTTCGTTGCAAAACTCAAGTTCAAATCCAGGAGTACCGGCCTTATTGTTGCATGGGCTTCCATGGCTGTCTTCGACTGCCTAATATTTTCCCTGACGCTCTACAAGGCCCTGAGTCACGACATTCGAGTGCGAGGCAGCTGTTGAGCGTACTGCTTCGTGATGGTATGTCAATGGTCGATGCCTGTGAAGACTAATTAATCCGTTTTTGAATAGGTTCTATCTACTTCGGGTGCGACACATGTGCTGGATATCACCCGTTCATTGCTGATTCCAATGTTAGTGTGGTGGCGATCTCGAATGTATCCAATATCTTGACCTTCATCGTGAGGAGTTTGTTTGTCAATTCGCCCGGGATTGTTGCTAATTACGCATATTCAGCTCGGTGGGGTGCGTCTCCATTTTATTAGCAATCAAACGAACCATAGCTCACAGACCGACTCAAAAGCTGTATACACGCGGGGTCGTAACGACCTTTGCCAATATGTGAGTCAGTCCACTGCAACCGTCTCTGCCTGTTTCACTGTATGTATACTCCCCAGAATATCTTCGATCCTCATTTCACGCCTCATGCTGAGTATCCGTAACCCCGCTCTTTGGACGATGTCGTCCAATGCGTTCTCGGAAAGCGACCGAAACATAGTGGAATTCTCCACCTATATGATCCCGAGCGAACTGTCCACGCAATATACGTATGGGTGACCTTATGGTTCTCACTCCATCATTGCTAGATTATTGTTATTGTTTAGTACGTGAGGCACGGACTGGCCGCAAATGTAATTCCGTACAATATGTATTATTATCATTGCATGACTGGATCGGAGAGCGTCGCAACTTGCACTGCTGCCGTTCGTTGCACCAAGAACTCGGCGCTTATTGAGCGCTCACGGCTACCGCCAGCTGTTCGTGGATCGCGCTCGATAGTGCCCGAACATCGGTCGTTACATTAATCTGCCACTCTTAATGTTAATTGAAAAGGCAATAATGATAATCGCGACACGGCTGACCATGTCGAACCCTTCGGCTGCTCGCCTGGCGGCTTGAGCGCCAGAGATGCAAAATATGCCACTAGGTCGGCAGCAATTATCAAGGTTTTGAGACGGGGAGAACGAAGGCTCGTTACCATTTCTTCCCCGCGTTATGGGCTGCTTTCAGGATCTTTTGGATCACTTTCTCGACTTCGGGATGCGGATCTGGGGATGCGGGCGATGGACCCGGGTATCCCAGCGAAACGGAGAGATCAAACGGCCCAACGAATAGCACGTCTGTTGCCTCGATTGATATTTATAGTCTCCGGAATGACCCACCCACCTATTCCGTCAACTTTAGCAATAGCTTCAAAATGAGCTAGCGCTTCTCGCGTCTCAATCTGCACCATCACAAGGACGGCATCGTTCGCCCCCTTCAGATATTCGGGAACCGATATTCCCCAGTTCCCGTGCGTGTACGAGCTCCCGAATCCACGTCTGCCGCGCGGGGGGAATCGACTGTCGGCCGCTATCTCCTCAGCCTTTTCCACTGTCGAGACCTGGGAGGGGAGGATCAGACGATATACGGATCAGAGAGGCTCACGACACGAGGCGGCATCATACCATTGGAACCAGAATTCCTCGCGCACCCGCATCAAGAGCTTGCTTAATCTGCCAGCTCGTGCTACTGCTCACGCCGGTCGCCGGGATCCTTACAAGTGCACTCGGGGCATTGGCAGGCAATGCACCGTGGATAGCCGCAATGCTTTCAGGTAGCCCAGGAGTGAGAGATAGGAGGCCGTGCTCGCAGTCGATGAGGACCCATGCAAGATTGGGGCTAGCCTGTGCGACCGTGCGAGCGTGGAAGAAGCCGGGACTGCTCATCCATACGCCGAATGCGGGCTTATTAGCTTGGAATGCTTTGAGGAGAGAATGGGTGGCCATGGACTTCTGCGGACGGCACCAGGGAAGGAAAGCAGGTGCGACAGGCGACAGAAAAGTGGTTTTGTAGATAGGTTTATGAGTCGGGACACGCTGCCTGCAGCAAAACTCGGAATAGCTCGGAACGCGTGCCGCGCAACTCGGAATGCTATTCCGAGAGTCGTGTTTCGGTTGCGCCAAGTATCGAGAAGGGGAGCGACACTAACGAGCGCTCAATAAACAGCGCTCGGACCACCGTTGTGGGGCCGCGATGGCGCTTAAGTTACGTATACAGTGCGCGAGGAGCCGACCCAGTCTGGAACTGCGGCGTCTGAACTAAATGAGAACTTGAGCCCGTGAACTCACTGTCTGAAGCTATAAACGAAGCTATAAACTGCCTAGCCAGTCGCTTTTGGATCGCTTGGTCACAAAAATGTTGACAAAACGGTGATGCCTACCTAGGACTGAAAATTAAAGCAAACGAAAGCGTGTATTATCATGATGTCTGATGAAGATATTGCATGAATAAACTGACTCGCCAGAATGTAACACGCCTCGATATCACCCGGTTTTCTCAACCCACTCGTTGCCCTCTTCATTCCAAACAACATCTAGTTTCCATTTCTGTGTCCCCGACCACTGGTCGGACAAAAAACCATCCCACCATCGAATGAAGACGTTCTCGTGCCCGTCGATTTCGAACCCTGCAACTCGAGGATCTGGACCAAGAAATTCGTGTCTGAACAAGCGATCGCAAAAATTAGGCAAACGACAAAGAGCGGCACAGATCTATATATATTCGACCTACTTACCGACGCGCAACGACATTGTCAGCATGGACGAAGTTCACCCACTGCACGCTTTGGGGGTCGACTTTTTCGAGATAGTACTGGTGCACAAACTGATTGAGGTCGGTGCCGGGATAGACGGTCTGAACGTCCATTCCGTCTTTGCAGAGGTATGAACGGGGGAGATACAGTTTTGAGCGGTTTCGAATGATGAATTTTTCCATGGGCCACGAATGGAGCTGCCAGGCATGTGCACGTCTGGTAGCGTTCAGAGACTTCAAGGCAGGAGCCTTCAGCTTTAGCTTCTCGTCTTCCGCAAGCTTTTGCGCTTCTTGCTCCTCCGATGAGGCATGAATGGTCGAAGCCTGTGCACCAGGAGCATCTGTACTGGCAGAGGCCTTGAGCTTTTTGGCCATGAAGGTCGGAAGCAAGCGAAAATTGATGACAAATCATTCCCGATTGAGTGTGATTGATCTCGGCACCTCTCGGCAGACTTGTATTTCCGTATGAAAACAATTGAATTTCTCAATACATTGGAATTAGATACCCAGCCGTGAAACCCAGTTATTTTCGATGAACAGCCGCTCAAGAAGAGTATGCGGCAATGGCTGGGGCAAAGGCAGCGGTGATGTTCGATGACAGCTGAGTCGCCTCGGCAACAAGATCGGCCTAGGTTCGGCAGCACATCAGTCATACGATCTCCCAATGAGGGCAAAGAAAAGTGCACATACAGGGGCGATGGCAACCAAGCCGTTGGCGAACGAAACGGTGGCCGCTTGGAGGTTCTGGAGATCCACAAGGATAAGCGCGGGGAGTCCGCCGATGGGGAGGGCAGCCTGAAGGAAATTCAGATCTAGACGGCAGGTTGGCAACGAGGGGCATAACGCACAAAGGCAGGCTTCTTGACGACGATGTCGGTAAGAGCATCCAGGATGATGGGCTCGATGGCCTCCACGGCGGACAGGATGGTGCGGCCGTCATCCTCGGACAGTGGGGAAGTGGCCTGGACACATATTTAATCATTCAGCGCTATACGATTAAATGGGTGGTACTGACATCGACGTCGACGATGGCGTTGTTCAAGGTGGTAACCAAGTTCGTGGCATCGGTGTGGATGCCAAGTGCGTTGAGCAGAGATCCGCCCGTGAGGGGGAACGCCTCAATAGCATTATCTAGAGTGGTCACCTGCGAAGAAATCGTGACGATGTCGGCCTCGACGGTCGCAGGGTCACGCTTGAGGGAGAGAGCAAGACCAACAGCAACGGCAGAAAGAACAGTGAGGAAACGGGTGATTTGGACCATTTTCGCAAAGATGACTGTCGTTGTAGCACATTAACGGCTGCCTTTTATACAACGTCTGCGGATGCGCTGACTTGTTGCGCCGCGAGTCAGCTGTTGACTGAAACCCCCTGAAACGCACCAAGGCCGCGGTAGCACAAGCGCGGCAAGTAGGTCTCCTCGTGGTTTCTTGAGGGCACATGAATGACATCGCGGGGATCTGTTGAGAAAATATGCACGGGACCCGAGGGCAGATGTCAAAACATGGTCGGTTATTATTTTACCGCGTTTGAATCAAGCGCCATCACTCACAATTCACCCAATCACGCCATTGTTGAGCAACTTCGAGCTACCCCAGACTCAAAAAGGGGAAATCCGGGGAACGGAGCAGCACGGAACATCTGTACATCTGGACAGATGAACAAAAGCCCAAAAAATCACCTGCGAAGCTTCGAGGAGCTCCAGATCCGTAACGAGGGAAATATTTGCAAGCATTCAACACAACGGTCCCGGCCTGCACAGACAGTACAGCTGGGGCCATGGGCCAGGGAAGTCATGTTAGCTCTAAACCACCAACAGCGAAGGTGTGATTGATGACAAGTAAGGCGCTCGATCTTCAACATTATATTGTACAAGTCTGATGCAATAGGATGCAATTCAAGACACGAACCGGGATCAACTTCCGCCGTATAGAGGTCGCTGGAACCTCTTGGCGAAGAAATGATGCGAATGTTCGAGCAGATCTGTACTTAGAGAAAGAGCAGCACAGTTCGTAGAAAGTTTCATACATCGGCGCGTATTGTCTCCACAATGACACGGATTCATGACTTCCCCGGCCAACGTCGGAACTGCGGAACAATCGACCTGAAGTTGCACCGGGCCATTCAGTCTAGCAGAGCCTCCGACGAGTAGCTGCAGATCAAATGACTAATATCACTATGAGCAATAATATTCAATGAAATTGTCACTCACCCGACGAAACCACAATCACGCGTACCCAAGTTCAACGAACGAGGTGTCGAAGTATGATCAACGCCCAAACCGAACTTGAAACAAAAAGACTGACAAACGGCGAAAAACGAAGAACACAGACAAACTTGACGGCCGACGTCGACTAAATTCAAAGTACATGGCGAGATGAAGCCGGAGAAATGCCCCGTCTCTCGTGAACACTGCGAAAGAGGGTCAACAACGGGGTACGTCGATGGAAAGCGATACCTATATATACAGCATATTCAGTAATCGGCGATTGGAATTGCTGTCGTCGAGTACAGTTTTTATCGTCTGCTGAATGCTATCCATCGAAGACCTTCGTAAAGCTCTGGGAGTGACCACGTTGGTAGCTGCATCCCAGCCACTCTGCAGGGAAACGCCGATATTAATACAGATCCATGAGATACAGTGGAGCAAACGCGTAATTACTGAGATGCAGCGTCTCTTTTTGCTTTCAGCGACCTCTCTAACTCCTCGAACGCGCTCATGGTCACGGGCTTCGCGCGCACAGTCGTATCGCCCGCACGAACACTCTCCGGCCACGACTCCTCGGGAATCCCGGAGGAGGTCAATGTCAATCTGAATGCAGCCATGGACTCGTGGTATGCTGAAAGCGAATCCTCGTAAAGGTCGTATACGCATATAGCGCAGCCCGACATACAGCATTCTAGAGTCGACAGATGAGGATATGAAAACTTGAAAGCTGGATAAGCTCGCACCGTCAGATTGCGGCGGCTTTGGCTGCTGGGGTATCTTCAAGCCCCGAAAGTAATTCGCTTCACTCGTCCTTGTGGTAGGAGAAGCGTTCTTGAAACCGGGCCCTCGCTGTAGGATGTCTCGCTGGAGGGCCTCCTTGCCTCGTAGTGATTGTTCCAGCCTGCGGTAGCGTACAGACAGGTTTTGGCCTCCCCTGGTCGGGTTTTTCAGGCGCTCGATGGCACCGGCATCCAAGGCGAAATATCGAGGGAGTGAGAAAGCATGGAAGTATAAGCCATGTCGTCTAAGGCAAGTTATCGCGAACATGAAGCATGATATCTTCAAAGCCTGGAGCCAAAGAGGTGGATGATCCTGGATGCTGAAGCGCTCGGTGACGCGACTGACACGTCACGGTCGGAACCACCTTAGTCAGCCTTCCTCCGGAAGATTCCGTAATGTTCCCATGTGTTCGGATTGTACTCCAACATGAAAATTGAACACCGTATAAATTGCTGTCATGACTCAGATCAACGATAAAGTCGACATAAAAATATTGGTGAATCTACTGAAACAAATTCCGATGGTCTTCGAAGTGTCATTCCTCCAAGTTGGCCAACCGTTCTGAAGAATGGTCGTATCTTGTGTACGGGTTTGGCTGTTCCGCGCCCCGTTTCGGCCCGTCTCGCTTTCCCGGCGGCTGCTCCCGTTGCGCCCCGAAAGCTCGCCAAAGCCGGTTCAGCCAAGCCCCCCACAAACACCCACAAAACATATCACATAATTTGGACGGCCAAATTATCCACCGCCGTTCCTCTTCCTTCTAGGAATCCGCAAAGATATCGGCGTCTACTTTGCTACCTTTCAAGCTGAAATATGCTCTGAACATGACAAAAAAGAAGTTGTAGAAATATTGTTTACGGTTACAGTGATTCAGCTTTGAATCTCGTGAGCTGAATGAGGTGCAAACCTCGGCATCACTCGGCATCAATTTCGATATTCGGCGTTTTAATTTCGTTCGCGGCGCGCCGCAATGGGGGTCACACACCAAATAAAGCAAAATTTCAGTGCGGGCAGAAGCGCACACTGATACTGCCGTTCTCGACCGGACCAATCGGTTGCATGCCGCTTTAGAGCCGCACAAAGCCGATTGGTGCGGAAATCCCGGCCGAGAGCGGCAGTATCAGCGTGCCGCACTGAAATTTTGCTTTATTTGGTGTGTCAGTGCACATGACTTGCACATGCACTAAGCGATTGAGGTCACGCGTCACGACGGTTCAAAAAATGGTTGGAACTATATTGATGTTCTGAATTCATATATGAATTCGCGGACATCATTTCGGTATGACCTCGAATGTCTTGTGCAGATCACGCCAAGTCGAAGGGTCTGTTTGTTCAATCTGCCACGCCACACACACCCTGTCGATTTGGACACAATAGGGGCAGTCAGAGTAGACGATTCCCGTCGATTCTGACACACGATTCTGAAAGCGATTCTGATTTACTGCTATTTGCGGAACTTAAGGCGCGAACACATTTTTGTCACATTTTGTTACTTTTTTGATGTCAGATTCCTTTTCCCTCTAGTGGCCTCAGTTCGTATCGGATCGCCTTGCGACATGGTGCGTTCGATTCGCATTGGAAAAATACAATGTATAGGCTGTGGAATAGACTTTTATGATATGTACTTTCCCTATAATTCGAAATCACGGACTTTTCAGCTGTTGACCCTCCACCAAAGGAGCGGGTGTCCCAGATGTCCAAAATGTTATCCGAGTGGTCCCAGTAGTTGTGGGAGCTGCATAGGACACTTTATTTTGTGACCTTACAAGCAGAAATGCCGCAGCTAGCGAAATGTATCTTGATTGCATCGAAATTTGAGTGCAAAGTGTTGACCCTTGTTCAAGCTGACGGGTAGCAGTACATGGCTGATTCTTGCGGTGGGCAACCGTTTTGGCCCATAGTACTGCACTGTAGGATTCGTTTGGCCATAAATGAACTGAGACCTCGAAAACGAGCTTAGTGAAATCAAATCAGTCTGCCCATCACCCATCAGTCCACTTTCTCTCACATTGATCTGACTTCGTATCGAAGCTTTCGCTGGGGTTCTTGCCAAAGTGAGTGGACAATACAGTAATATAGACCGACTTGATTGTCCAGTGAAAAAATTGGCAAACTGCTGGCAACCCTTTGTCATGAATGAGGGTCTACAATTTTGGACAGAATCTTCGATTTGATATGACTCAATTTCTTTCGTTCGTGCAATTCTCGTTACATTTTCGTGAATCAAAGTGTACAGTGCAGTATCTCACATTGATAGGACTAATGTTGTGAAATATTGGACGTATCTGAGCCCCCCCTCCGATGTTAGAGGGTAAACAGCTGAAATGTGCATGATTTTGCACAGCACGGGAGGTAAATGTCTCAAATATATATTTGATGGCCTATACACTGTATTTCATCACTAGGAATCGAACACATCCACTTCCGAGGTAATCCGACAAGAACTGAGGGTGCTAGAGGGAAAAGTAAATTAGCATCAAAAAAGTGACTAAAATGGAAAAAAAAGCGTGCGCGCCTTATGTTCCGCAAATAGCAGTAAGGCGCGAACACATTTTTGTCACATTTTGTTACTTTTTTGATGTCAGATTCCTTTTCCCTCTAGTGGCCTCAGTTCGTATCGGATCGCCTTGCGACATGGTGCGTTCGATTCGCATTGGAAAAATACAATGTATAGGCTGTGGAATAGACTTTTATGATATGTACTTTCCCTATAATTCGAAATCACGGACTTTTCAGCTGTTGACCCTCCACCAAAGGAGCGGGTGGTCCCAGATGTCCAAAATGTTATCCGAGTGGTCCCAGTAGTTGTGGGAGCTGCATAGGACACTTTATTTTGTGACCTTACAAGCAGAAATGCCGCAGCTAGCGAAATGTATCTTGATTGCATCGAAATTTGAGTGCAAAGTGTTGACCCTTGTTCAAGCTGACGGGTAGCAGTACATGGCTGATTCTTGCGGTGGGCAACCGTTTTGGCCCATAGTACTGCACTGTAGGATTCGTTTGGCCATAAATGAACTGAGACCTCGAAAACGAGCTTAGTGAAATCAAATCAGTCTGCCCATCACCCATCAGTCCACTTTCTCTCACATTGATCTGACTTCGTATCGAAGCTTTCGCTGGGGTTTTTGTCGAAGCGAGTTGACAGTGCAGTAGTATAGATCAACTCAATTGTCCAGTGATAAAATTAGCAATCTCCTGGCAACTCTTTGTCGTGAACGAGGGCTCACAATTTGGGACAGAACCTTTGATTTGAGATGACTCAATTCACTCGTTTGCGTAGTTCTCATTGCGTTTTCGCAAATCAAAGTTTTCAGTGCATTATCTCACATTGGTAGGACTATCTTCGTAAAATATTGGACACATCTGGGCACTCCCTCTGATGGTAGAGGGTAAACAGCTGAAAAGTGCATGATTTTGCACAGCACGGGAGGTACCCATCAGAAAAATATATTCAATGGCCTATACACTGTGGTTTGCCACCAGAAATCGAACGCATCCACTTATGAGGCAATCCGACAAGAACTGAGGGTGCTAGAGGGAAAAGAAAATTCGCATCAAAAAAGTGACCAAAATGGAAAAAAAGCGTGCGCGCCTTATGTTCCGCAAATAGCAGTAAATAAAGCGTGAGAGAATCACAATCGACTTCGAAATGCAGAAGCGAGTCGGGAGGCGATTCAACTTAGCTTCTCGATTCCGATTCCGATTCTCAGTCCTGTCATCTCTTTACTGCACACATTTTTGTTATGTGGCCCGTATGCTAAGACTACTGTAGTATTACGTTCAATTCGTAAGGCCATTTGGGGTGTGACTTCGAAAACGAACTGGACCTTTCGTAGCCGGTCCCCTTTTGGGAATTTGATCCGCCGGCATTGCTCGGCAACGCTCGGCATCCTCGGTTAAGGCCAAAATCGGCTCTGTGACCCTGTGACTTACGAAAAATTTCGTAGATTTTGGGTTGTGTGACATGTGACCATACGAATTGAACGAAATACTACAGTACCTCACTCTTTTACATCTTACAAAGCAACACCATGGCCCTGGTACTTCTTCCTGTGAAATATTCCTGAAAAATGGCAACAACGAGGCTTCCGTAGTTGAATCCCGGTCTAGAAAAATTGTGAATGTATGTCTTTATGCTCCGGGGAGGTATGGGATAATAAATATGGCAAGAGATACTGTGATATTCAAGACAGAGGCCATCCAAGAATATATATGTTGTTTTTCAAGCCAAATGTGCACTGAGAATCGACATCGGAATCGCTTTCGCGAGTGGGGCGGTCAGAGCTCATCAACGATTCTCGACGATTCTCGCACGATTCTGATGTAAATCAATTTCCAGAATCGACTGTCAGAATCGACTCAGAATCACCGTATTTAAATCTACTCTGACTGCCCCTAATATTTAATAGGGGAAGTCAAAGTTCGGTTAAGAGGTCGATTCAAGGATCGATTCGGATATCGATTCTTGATCAAGAATCCATCCAGAATCGACGGTTTTGGAGAATCGACGAGAATCCATGATTCGACTCCGGAGTCGAATCATCGATTCAGCTCGATTCTTGATGAATCGACAACAACCTCGATTCTCTGTGGATTCTTGGTGGAGAATCGACGTCTGAATCGATGCTTGAATCGACATCTGAATCGACGCCTGAATCGCCTCATAAACGAACTTTGACTTCCCCTTATAATATTAAATGATACGGTGCTTCAATTGGGGCCTGGGATCAGTATTTTAAGCGCCATAAATGTCAATTGCGACCTGCGAGGTTTGCCACAATGCCATTATTTGAAGCACTGCGGAATTTTCAACAGACCTGATTTTCATCTCTTGAACGTGTACGCCTTCATTTCAAGACACAGATCAATCCACCAAGGAGCATGGCTAGACAATTGACGCGTTGACTACCTACAATCGAAGTTACCGGCAGTGGGGGTGTAGTTGCAACTGTCGCCGTCCCGCCCTCCAATGATCTCAACATTCACGAAGTCAAAATTGGAGCATGAGCCAGAACCACAGAGGATGTAGTAGTTCTTTGCTGAAGAAGCGGCGTTTCCAGCGATATTGGACATGGTAATACCACTGATGTTGACGCCGTTCGTAGGAATGCCTGTAATAATTCCAATGCATGTCGTGAGAATTTAACAAAGCGCTTACCAGTGGGTCCACCGTTAAGGTAATCCTGTTGGATATCTATACCGTAGGTGGAGATATTCGACACCAGAATGTTTCTCCATTCGATGTTAGAGACGGTACCGGTGGTTCCAGAGTTGGTTTTGAGACGAGCACCACTTTGGGAGTTCTTCACGACCGAGTTTGTGAAGAGAACATGAGATACGTCATTGTTGGACTTTCCGCCAACAGAACCGATGGAAAGACCGTGCCCGCCATCGCAAACCATGTTCGAGACTGTGATGTTCGTGCCGGATGTGATCGCAACACAATCGTCCTGGTTGATGACTGTGGTGTCAGTGATGAGGATGTTCGTGCTGCCCGAGACATCGAAGCCGTCGCTGTTGTGGGCTGCTGGGAGGCCGTCGGATGCAGCGTTGGGGGCATTGCCAGCAGAATTGTCGAGGGTGAGCCCTGTGATGGTGGTTCCGGAAGCTGAGGTAATCTCGAAACAATGAACTGGCCAATTTTGAATGTGGAGATTATGGAGGAGGGACTTTCCGGTCGTCTTCAGGACAATAAAGTGATCGGGCCTGGGAAATGGATTCAGTAACAAGACAAAAGCACGGCTTGGGTCAGCGTACTTAGCCACTCCGCCGTTCGAGCCTTGACCGTCCCACCATGCCTGACCATTTCCGTCGATAATTGAGCCGGGAGCACCCCGGATAGTAATGTCCTCTCCTCCGATTTCGATGAGATCGGAGTCCCAGTCGGTGTATGCAAACGTCTATCCCAACTTGAACAACACATCTAGTTGTTCCAACGACATTTGACGTACAGTGTTTCCTGCAAAAGTGACGGTTGTTCCGGCCTTGAGGGTGCTCAGATTCAATGTGGTTGCAGTCGGCACTGCCAAGTTGGAGATCACGATGGCCGTACAGGAAGCAGTTGCAGAAGGGAGTTGAGCTATCGCCGTCACTGTGCATGCACATGTCGTGGGTCCCGTCCAGTTAGCACCTCCGCACTAGAAATTCCGTGAGTGCAATTTCCTGTGGTTGAACCAGAAAAGCCGCCGACCTGTCCGGGAGTTGGAGACTGCGCCAAGGAGCGCGCGACAGCGACCGAAGCTAGAAAGAAAAGCTGAATCATAGCCATGTTGTTTTATCTTCGGTGACGCAAAGCATTCGCGCATCGAACCTTTAATACCTGGGAGATATTCATTGAACGGGCCGGCATTAGGCCGCCTACAGAACTTTCGGCCCGGCTGATCCCCTGACCCTACCACGTCAAAAATAGATCTGGGGCGCGAAGCTAAAGTTGAGAGAACACCTCGCGAGTCGACGGCCAGCTATTACTAGACGACTAAGTATACTGCAAGTCACAACTGTTTGGGAACCGCGATGAGTTGTACGTGCTGCATGTTCCGCCACGCCAGAAATCGTGCGGTCCGTAATGCGGGACGCCGCAACAGCTGTACAAGGTGAGAGAATCCGGATATTCATAACTTGTGTTATGTTTGTAGTGACAAGCGGAATGTAAATCCTGATTTTCTGCTGGTGAGTTAAATCAGGCATTTATACCACCGCTTGCCGATGAGCGTCTCAGACACACTGAGGTATGCCGCCGGTCTTCCATCCATGGCCGCCATAGTTCTTCCCCAACACAAACGTCGGCGATGCTTCTCTGGCACCCAAATTATCAAGTTCTCCTTAGGCTTCGGTCCCTGATCCAACCGGTGGATTCCATTTTGGAGCCGTCGGGGAATCCATCCAGAGACGCACCGTCTCCACTGCCAACGTTCCATACTCGTATTGAATGATCCATTGCACCCGACACGAGGCGCTGCCCGTCATCTGAGAACGCTACGCAGGTCACCGGTTTCGTATGGCCTGCGAGAGGTCCGAGGATGAGTTTCCCAGTGCTGGAATCCCAAATTTCGATCTTCAGTCCCACCGCCGCTGCTATCCGAGTTCCATTAACGGCAACTGCTATCTGGCGGGAATTCTGGGACAGATCGACGGGGTCGCTCGGAACGTTGTCTTGAGAAAGGCTCCACATGGTAATGCAGCTGTAACATGCTGCCACGAAACCGCGAGGCTGTAGTAGTGCAGCAAGCGAGTAGACGCCCCTGTCAGCGCGAACCAAGAGTTTGCTGTGTCCGGAGAGGTGGTGGATATACACAGACTTGTCCAGCGAGCCAGATAACGCGATCTCATCTTCCAAAAAGGTTATAGAGGTTACTGGTTCTGTATGGTCCCGGAAGACCTGTCGGCATTCCTGCCTGCTCTCGATATCCCAAAATGTGACGGTTCCGTTTTTGCAACCAGTGATGACTACCCTGCTGGTCGGCGACAAAGAGACACATGTCACTGGATTGTGGTGTGGAAGGGTAGCAAGTATGTCGTGGCTCTTCATATCCCAAATCGACGTATCGCCGTCTCGGGAACCGGCAACCAAAAAGCATGCCTTCTCCGAAAAGGCTACTGAGGTGATGGACTCAGGATGGGTCGCAAATGGCATGGGGACAAATGGCGTTAGAACTGGTGCGCCATCTTCCGGGTTCCAGAATCGAATGGTCCCATCATATGAAGCGGACGCAACATACCCGTTCTGGATGAATACTGTCGAGAGTACGTCACCGACATGACCCTCGAAAGCCCCGCCAATTTCGTCTCCGGAAGGCAAATAGATGATGGGTGCTGGTATCGCGCTACGTCCCCCTCGGAGATCCTCGACAGTTTGAATGGTGAGGGATGCGATGCGCCGGAATAGCGGTGAATATGTTTGATAGATCTTTGAATTTTCCGGGGTGAATGTCATCGCCGATAAATAAATATGGGGCGCGCTCTTGCTGATACACTCCTGGAATACTTCCACGAATTTAATTGCATCTGCGACGAAGACACCGAGGTGTACGTCGAGGGCCTGACGTGTATCAGCAACAGAAAGGGTGTGCGACAACCCAAAGCCTTACACCAATTGATTCCTTGGCACCGAGCAATTGGTCTCGCGCGGAGAGCATTCGACTTGTCAAGCTAAGTGCTTCAAGCCAATACAGAAATTTGGTTTCAAGAAATATCTTCAAGGACGCGAGAATAGGGACGTTTCCTGGCCCATGTCGAGCATCGGTAAAGTATCACCCCAGTGCTGGCAAGCGAATGAGAGCTCTGCAGAAATGCCGGTCTGCATTTTAGGATTCGAGCGATGGGATGTCAATTTCGAGGGGTTAAATCGAAGATTGTCGCAAAGGAAGTTAAGAATGGCGAGGGATACGGCCCGCCTGCTCGTATTGGGCGTAATTCGAAAGATATCCGGACAAGTGTTCGACAATAGAAAGTCCACGAAGGATTGGTGACTAAAGCGAAGACCTTTTGCTCGGGGACCATCACTGATCGTAATTGTCCACAGATGTAGTCCGCTGTAGAGGTTTCCACGTCAATAATTTTGATCAAGGGACTTGCTTTGTCCAATGGATTTTCGCTGTCACGATAGCGCCTACAAAGGCATTGAATTCGGCCAGAAATTTTGGGTCGGGCGGCTGATTATCCGGGCAGAAGGAAATCTTGAGAACAAGGGCGTAAAGGTCAGTGATATCACCCTCAACATTGACATAACCCTCCAGAATCAGTCGGAGTCTGTCCTGCGGTCTAGGCCGGTTGACGAATTGGACCAATGTCGCGGCCCATACGAAGAGACCCTTGGCTTTACCGGCGAGGGTTTGTATCTCGTTCTCCGTCGGCCAATCAGGAAGACTATGCGCCCTACCAATCTCCCTCAACTTCAGAGTTAAGAAAGTCTCGATATCTCGAGTCGCTTGACGACTGTCCAACTTCAGGTCCAGAGGCGTACTGATGGGACCCAGGACTTCGGAAATGGATGTCTCATCGCGGCTTGTAACGATGAACCGCAGAGACGGCGAAAGCGCGGACCATTGCTTGACTGCAGTAAGGACGTCGCGAAGATCTTGAGAGTGGGACCGTGCGAGGCCCCCGCATTCATCGAGAGCGTCCAAAACAACAAAGAGACCATCCTCGTCATGCAACTCGTTCACGACATTCTGCAGTGGCTTCTCGACGAATCGGCGAAACTGGTCTTCGATGCTCGCAGTGCTGAAGTTCATCATCCGTGCCTGACGATCGGCGACAAGGGCGTCCAAAAAGGCGGAGCGGCGGGTGCAAAGATCGGAAGAGAGACTCCGCAGCATTGTGGACGGTGCTGTGAAGCCCCCACTATCACGTTCAAAGAAGAAACTCGCTCCGAAGGGAGGAGTGTCCGCCAATTTATCAACCACTGAGCTAGCGACGCAGGATTTCCCGGATCCAGGGAATCCTTTGATCCAGAGAATATTGGGAAAGGTACGCTCGGCGAGGAACGAATCAATTTCTTGAAAATCCGTTTTCGCGTGCCGTCCAAGCATCCAGAAATGGGTCGTTTGCGATCCATCCCAGGCGGCGGATGCGATCCGCTATGTCGTCGCGGTGTTTTGTCACTTCAAAAGTCGATGAGAGCGATTTTCAGATGACGTCAAGAAAGCCACGTACAGAGTGCTTTCTGTTCCTTCATCATTTCCGTGAGCTCCCCGATCTTCTTGAGACTCTCGACCCCAACACCGTGACGGAACTGGTCGATCCACTGCTCAAAAGATCGCTTGAGGCTGTTGTATTCCGCCAGTTCTCTTTGAAACGATAAAAGACCTGCGTGCGTATTAGGCTTATTCAGTTGCGGAAATGAACACCACCGACCGTGACGTGAATACTTGAGGACTAGATTTCCCATCCGTCGAATCATCGGTTCAAAGTTTTGCAGAGTGGTTTGGAATTCGTCGATGGTTGCAAAATTTTTGATGTTGTCGACGTAAGCAAGAACAGTCGTCATCTCGTCGACAAGATCGAGTAGTTTATCGTCCCAATCGTCGAGTTCGACAAGGATCTGTTGAAGTATTTGGGGTGAGGGCCAGATGCAGCAAGTGGGTATTACATACAGTATAAATTTTCCCCAGCCCCTCGGTTAAAACCTTCGCAATTGGATGCATCTGAAGGAAAACAAAGCTGTAGAGCAAAATAAGAACGAAGCGAACACAAACCTCGCTCGCAGCGCTGAAGATTTCAGCCAGATTTTCCAACAAGGCGCGCGAATGACCCAAACAGTTGAGAAGCTGGTCTCGGCGCCTATAGCTTTTGTACTCTGCTCCAGAATGCATTTGAAATTTTGGATGTGCTGACACACGAGCTCAGGCGCACTTCAAACCCGAGAAAATCCATGATACATACCAAGCGAAGAGTGATCTCTGGAGTTGCCCCAACAGTGTGTTCTAAATCGTCCGATGAACGCTTGACAAAAAGCCGTCGAGAAAATAATTCACCGACTCCATCGGCGGGTCCTGCGGAAAGAAGATTGTGCATTTCCGAAGCTGTCACTGAGGAAGATTGCACAAGGACTTGATCGGCCAGATGTAAAATGGCTTTCGATAAAGACAAAGCCGTAGATCTTTCTCAGGATCAAAGATCTGCACACGGGTGGATTCATAAATGATACCTCTGGGGAAATTCGACGCACAACATTGGTTCCAGAGAAATTTCTTGAGGGTACGGCGCGCGTGCCAGCCTCTGCTCAAACATGGTTGTGCTGTCTTCAAGGAGAACGACATAATGAAAACCGAGACCAGGGATCGATTGGTTCACTTTAGTCACTGATAATAACTTGAGCGGAATCGAATTAAGGGAGGGTGCGGACGTACTGGATATTTGCACCACCGGTCTGCGAGATGAGTACTCATTGAGTCCATAATGGCTGGGGAGTATCTCACCCAGGATCGACAGGTTTCAACTTGAAAAGATATTCAAAAACATGAGGCGACTGGGAGAGAATTTTTAATCTGAATACGGTGACGAGGGCAAAATATTTCGCACATTATTCAGTTCGATGTAGAGCGTTACTTCTGCGCCTTCGACTGGAGTGATCTTGGCTACTTTGTTCGTCGATCACCGAAAATGCACATTGGGAATGCACCCACCGTGACCGGAAGACATGATTTGCTGGAGGATGTCGTGGAACGCGAGCTTTTGAATGGCCGTTGTGGGTTGGTTCCAAATTTTCTTGTGAACGCAGTGAACGGTTAAGAACATCCCTCTCTGGATACTGCGCAAAAAAAGTCAGAATTTGCGAATCGCGCAAACGATTGACCATACACCACGGGAAGCTCAAGAGACAGTCGGCAACATTTGCTGTTCAAAACAAGTTCCGGGATTCCGCACCATTGACGGAGAGTTTGCAGGCAAGAGAGCCCTGGATGTGCGGATTGATACACACCGCTGCTATTGGTGAGTACCGTCTTATCGATATCGATAGAACAGAGCCATACCCGCTATATTCAGGGTTTCTGGCGACATGCTGTAAAGGTTTGAGAGCGAACACATGAATCAAGTTTTGCTCGCTCACACTGTGAGCCGATGCTCTTCACCGACGAGATTAGCTGGCATGAATGTTAGAAGCAGAGTCGGGGAAACAAGTTAGATGTGTCATTGAGACTCATTGTACGCAAGATTCGCTCAAGAAGCTCTAGAAAGACCCAGAGCTCTGAGCGGGGAAAGTTCCACCGTGGCCACGAAATTTTAACTCAGGCGGTGGTGAGTCTGATGATCTGCGGCATGAACCGAGAAATCTAGATAGCCTCAGGTGAGCGCAGTGGAAGTCCGAAACGGCATGGAGGCTCATGCATGTCAAGTCGCAGTGGGTACTACCAATCCAACGAGCGTGACCTGATCTGATTGGCTGCAGTCATTGCACAGCATTGGCACAGCCTCAACACAGCTTCTGACCTCGGATGACTCCATGAGTCATGGCTACAAACCGACTCTTGAAGAAAGGGGTGTTTCGAGGTGAGTTCTGCGATACAAACAGCGCCCGAGCGTTACTTGAACCAATCTCACCAGGCCCGTGGTTACGGCTCAAGCAAGTAATACGTCGAGTGACTTCACGGCGACCGCGTTTCGTTCCATCCGGCGGCTCTGAAGCATCAACCTCCAGTATACTAAGAAGAGGGTGGTCGTCCGAGTCTGTGGATCTGCTTTCCCCCGCTCCTTTTGACAGCATACCTCCTGTGTCCTCTCAGCCTCTCCCCGTGGACCCGAATCGTCATGGAAAACTCGCGATCAGTCGCCTGCCCCCGGAACTTCTTGCTCAGACCTTCCTACTTGTGTGCGAGGCGTCCGAGCTTGCGGATTATTCCTGGATAGTTTGCAGCCATATTTGCTCTTACTGGCGTCAGATTGCTCTTGATACTCCCGATCTCTGGAGCCATGTTGTCTTCACCTCGGTGGAATGGGTGCGACTATGCATCAGAAGGTCGAAGTCCTCACCGTTGATAATCGAGGCCTCGTTGGCGGACCGCCGGGTCGAGGCACTTGTCTCCGCGGTTCTGAAATTATTAGCGGAGAGAATTGGAAGAATCGCTGTCCGGTTCGAGTCTTCACATCCCACAATATTGCTCGCGGGTCCATTCCCCATGCTGACCAGCCTTTGGATGGAGAACAATAGCTGGTGGAGCACGCCGGACATTCCTTTTAATTCCGACGTAGATCCATATCCCAGATTGCGATCTCTCTCGCTCCGCACCAATATCGCGTTCCTTCCCCCTCTTCCCGCCCAACTCGTATCCTTGGAGATCACGAGTGTGGGAGATTTGGGATGGACCGTATTTTCCGATGCACTCAAACCGCTGGTGGAGTTGGAGATTCTACAGCTGAAAGGCTTCCCCGTTCCGCCGGTTTCCACCTCCTCCTCCATGATATCCCTTCCAAAACTTCGCGAGCTCCACTTGTCGGCCTCGCCTGCGTATTGCACGCAGTTTATCCAGATACTCGAGTGTCCATGCGTACGACAATGGCGCCTCGATCTCTTCAATGTCACGGACATCGGGGACATGTTTCGGATCGTGCTAGGCAATCTGCACCAGCCCCCAAGTCCATGGTGCTGCACCGGGAATTTGGTGCATCCCCTGGTGCCAGTCGTGACCATTTCCCTCGACTTCCAAATTACATGTATCCCGAGAGTTTCAGCACGCTATCATTGGCTTTTCATATGCCGACGCCCGCGATCTGGCCCACTGCATATTTCTCGACATCGCCTTTTGCTGGAAGATTCCTCTAGATGACCCCGCATTGGCCGCCATATTTGCTGCAGTGTCCGAAATCCCCGTAATCAACACAATCCAATGGTTCTCGCTGATTGACTGGAACTGTACCCCACAAGAGTCTTGGCGTCCGCTCCTGCGGCGACTCGTCCGTTTGCAGTCACTCGTCATTTCGCGCGCGCCTGCATCAGGTCTATTATGGGATCTCATCAAGCAGTTGGAGGATCTGTTCTCGGCGACGTAGCACTCTGTCCGACCTAACGGAGATCGCGGTGAACAGTACTGACTGCTCAGCAGGCGGCTGGATCGCGCGCCAGAGACACGGACAGAGCCCAGTGAACTCATATGTCGATCTGGACGGAGCGCGCTTTTTGGAGCTGCTCGTATGCTACCTGGAGCTCCGGCCTATCCAATTGCAAACCCTCAGATTGCTCAGATGTTTCAATTACACAATCGCGGAGGTTAAGTTACTTCGGCGCTTAGTCGGCGAATTGCTGTGGGACGCCGTTGGCGCCCTGGGCACCACTTATGGCGACAACGGCGACCAGTTCGGAGCTATGACTATTAACCACGATCTATTGAGCAGCCGTCCCGGGTACGAAGAAAGTAATTTGACAGAAGAGGAACGATGGAAGCGACGTTGGTGGTAAGAGATCGCGCTAGACGAAAAAATTTGTGCTAAAAGTAGATGAATTTTTTTCAGAACGCTCTCCGCATGAACACTCGCGTCTGTCCTACTGAGTGGATTTGCTCATCAGTCCTTTTGGTTGCTTTCGATGTTAATTTTTTTTTTCTTTTTTTTTGATTCTGTACTTATAAATATGAACACTATTGATACAACCGTTCTTGGAGCTCTATCCCGGCAGCGGAGTTGGAATTAACTGACAAAGGAAGGTGAGCTACTCGTCGTAAATGTAAACGGTTCACTTACCGCGATTGGCGGGTCCCGGCCTAGCCACCGCGCTTTCATCCAGATACGTAGAAAACACAGCCTCGCATGTGAGCGTCGCACTCTCCGAGAATCTTCCACCATTGAAGAGAGAGATGGATCACGCAAGTTGAGCATCAATCGCGTTATCATAACAGATGAGATGCTGGGTGAGGTTGAATATATATCGAAAAATATGAGGCGGATATGATAGACGTACGCGTTCGCCAAGGTGGTCGGGGCACCACGAGCGTATGGCTATCGGCGACCGTGAGGATGCGCGTCGTATAAGCGTAAAGAACGTACCCCAGCAACCTAAAAACCCCACAATGCGTTAGATGAAGGGAAATTCATGGGAGGTGTGCGCTCACAACAAAGGTAAGGATATTGGAGAGGTTTACCAACAGTATGACTCTGAGGATCCGGTTAGAGCTTGAGGTTCGTAGCATTTGAGAGCACATACCCGAAGTAAATAGAACCTGGAGGCGTCCGTCAGCGAAAGACTTTCAAATCACAGGAGAACCCTTACCGTCACGAAGTAAAACCGTTACGAGGTCCAGGCCCGGTGCACGGAAGCGACTGAAGGCTTTGTACAACGTGAGGAGGAAGATCGTGCAGTCGAAGAAACCCATGCCGGCCCACGCAGCAGCAAGTCCGATGGATCTACATGAATCATTGTAAACTCGTAGTCAATGCGGGAGAGGGAAGAGACGGACTGAGCCGAAGTTAGACCCGTCGAACACCCAATGTCTAGATCAAGTTGCGGTACTTCGTCCCCAGGCTTGGACTGGGACCAGCAATGATAGCCCACTAAAATGTCGAGGTAAATCATGGCAAGCGGACGGACCGAAAACAAAAGACGTACAGCACCCACTGCGACACCTCCAACGCTGACAAAAACCATGAGGGCAAGAACGCGCCTATTGCGCTCGTAAAGAGCGTAGGTTCTCAATATGAGCATGACTGATTCTCATTAGTACAGAAACCTACGGAGCAAGAAAAGACGCACCGCCAATGACTATCTGGCTGCTCACGGCAAACCATTCGTGGTAGGAATGAAGCGCCCGACATCTAGAACGCATGAGCCTATCCACTTTGCTCAAAGGAAGGATTTTCGACTTTACATCTAGTCCACTGATGAGCAGCCTTGAAGTAAGAGCAACGATTTAGAGGACTCGCCGTGAGTTTATGAGGCGTACTGGGGCTCGTCCAAAAATACTGGAAAACGAGGGGAATAGTGCCAAACAGCATTCCGTAGCGATTCATGAAGAATAGGACGTTGGGAAGCGTGGGCCTCAATCCCCAGTACCGCGAGACCTCCCATTCGATCGTTATAAAATATTCATAGCAGAGTACACTGAAGGAGACGAGGTCCAAGTAGTAATTTGCGTTTCTGCGGTGATTGTTCAAGTCAAGTCTAGCTGAGGTAGTGATTTAGTAGACGCACAGCGCAAGTGGGTTTGAACATCTATCGTGCTCATTGGGTCGTGAAAACGGGACCGCACATGAGGGACCCTTCCGAGAAGATGGGAGGAACTTGAAGACGGGAGGAACAAGGAGAACAGTCAGGAACGAGATCTCGGCCAGACGGATCAGCAGCCTGACAGTTGCTTGATGGGTTCCTCAATGAAATGCGATGATTATCATTTAGGGGTTGCTGAGTCCATATTCAAGGCAAAGGAGACGATCGACGGCCGTTCTCGCGTTGGCTCGAATTCGAAGGCGCGGGAGGGTTGCTCAAGTTCAGGCCAGGTTTCACAAGCTGCCAATTCACATGCACGCGATTCGCGAATTCATAGATTCTCCCGCGGATGGTCGGGGTCGAACAGTTCAATCAACGTTCGCTGTCCTGCGTTTGTTGTTTTGGCTGCGGGCACTACATATGGGATCGTAGAACCACGTATGATCTCTTGGTCGTCGCACGACTCGCACAGGCTGCGGCACAGCACTCACAGTCCAGATGGGGTTCAACCGGGGTTTCTCAATGAATTATCCTCTCACCAGTTCGTACAGCTGTGACTCAAACAACAGCTTTCTCACACCGGAGATTGCCATCTTTCAGTTGAACTGATTGTTGACAAAAGCTAATTCATTATCTAAAGTAACAACTCTGAAACCAGCTGAGCTGAAAATCAACCCAATTCTAGTTCTAACAATTAATACTTTCGGCACAACGGAGACCACAGCTAGTTTTGGATTTTGGCTAAACCAAAACATTATTTAGCGAATTTAGAGTTGGATGAACTGAAAATCAAAGTGAAAGCATTTGTTTCAGTCGCGAAAGCAGTTGAACCAATACTAAAACCAAAATATAATGTAGCGGTTGTGTTTCAGTTGAACCGATAAGAGGACCGAAATTTGAACTGATACTCCCAGTTTTGGTCCAACCAAAACTAAATGTTTTAGTTTTCAGTTGAACTGAAACATATGGTTTCAGTTTATATTTCAGCTTCAGCTGAAATCAAAAGCAAAACATTTAGTTTTGGTTATGTTTTGGTTCTGGTGTTGGTTCCACTGCTTTCACGACCAAAACAAATACTTTCAGGTTGACTTTCAGCTCGTCCGACTTTAAATTTGCTAAATAATAGGGGCAGTCAGAGTAGATTTAAATCATGCGATTCTGAGGCGATTCTGACAGTCGATTCTGGAAATTGATTTACATCAGAATCGTGCGAGAATCGTCCAGAATCGTTGATGAGCTCTGACCGCCCCACTCGCAAAAGCGCTTCTGACGTCGATTCTCAAATAGCTTTTTGAAAATATTTGGCTTGGAAAGCCACATATATATCCTTGTATGCCCTCTGGCTTGAGTATCACATAGTTTCTTGTCATATTCATTGTTCCATATCTCCTCGCAGCATAAAGAGACCCATTCCCTATTTTTCTACACCGGGATCCACAGCAGACACTTCGTTGTTGCCATTATTAAGAAACATATCGCAGAAAGGAGTACCGGAGCCATGGTGCTGCTTTTGAAGGTGCAAAAGAGTGAGATAGTTTCAGCGCACAGGCCACAGAAAATAAATATGTACAGTAAAGAGATCATAAAACTGAGAATCGGAATCGCAATCGAGAAGCGATGTTAAATCGCCTCCCGAGTCGCTTCTGCATTTCGAAGTCGATTCTGCTTTTTGTCGATTCTCTCACGCTTTATTTAAATCAGAATCGTTTTCCGAATCGCCTGTCAGAATCGACGAGAATCGTCTACTCTGACTGCCCCTAATGTTTCGGTGTAGCCAACATCTAAAACCAATAGCTGTAGTTTCTGTTGTACTGAAAGTATTAACTGCTAGAACTAGAATAGGTTTGGTTTTCAGCTCAGCTGGTTTCCGGGTCATTACTTTAGATAACACATTAGCTTTTGTCAACAATCAGTTCAACTGAAAGAAGGCAATCTCCGGTGTGTCTGTCTTTTCATGCAGGAAGTCGACAGCTTCTGTCTTCACGTGCGGGAAGTCATCACTGGCAGGCAGCTGTCTGTAAATACTCGACAAAATAATTCCCAAGTTCCACGCAATGGACCCAGGGGTTCGTGTGCACTCGCGGCTTAGGTAGGAGAGATGTTAGAGATAATATAAATAAATATAATAGGCAGGTAACCACTGGCTAACCTCGCGACCCTCCAGCGATGCGAAAAAAGTTGTTTGATGACAGCAGATGCGATCCGCGGCAGTGCATGATGCATCAGTACATCACCTGGAGGTGGCAGTACTGTCTTCCGCGACCTACCGTGACTACTGTACTCCTTGAACGACTCGCTCTGTCCTTGATTGTGTCTCTAAACCGAATCCTCCATGTGCCTTTTGCGAATGTGAGTGTTCGTCACTAGTCCCCCTGGGGCAGGCACAACTGACATAACAAACAGATTCCAAAATGTCTACCTTCGTTGTGGCCACATGGAGAGTCAGGCGAGTTATTTCGCAGAAGGGGGTGGTTAACAGAACTGAACTGTAATCTGCCTGGTTAGCCACCCGAGGAGGTTTGCATCGAATATGCCACAACCTCTAAGGTGATTGACGCCTTCAAATAGATTCGCTGTGGCAGCATCCACTGTAAATTCAGCCCAAATCATCGAACCGGTTGTGTCCCGCCTTCGTGCGAAAGAACTTGCATCCAACTGTATGTCTCAATTTACCGTCCAGAGCACTGCTGACCGAGTTCCTCACTCCAGTCATTCGTCCCCTCAGCATTGCAGTACGTTGTCACAAATCAAGATTGTTTCGTAATGACAAGGAATAGTTCTCAACAAGGACGGATTCTGTAGCTCTTGTACTCGCTCCATGACAGGCCGTCGTCATAGCATAAAATCCTCCTCCTCTGTACCCGGAGAGGTCCCTCAGGATGACGTGACTGAGAGCGCTACCGACACTGAACAAAGCTCTACACTCTTCTCTTCTGGGTCAAAGTCAAGAAATGTCGATGATGGCTCGGAAGGACAGCATTCCTTTGTATACAGAAACCAGCATTCCTCGTTCACCTCTGAGGATCTAGAGTACGGCGAGGCCAATCTTGGCCTTGGTGGTTGTTTGATATCAGTCCATGAACCCAAGGGAGCTTCCCTTTGGATCGAGAACAACTGGGACAGTGGCCTATTTACCTCCCTGCGCAGCAGTGGCTGCGCCGGACCCTACGCTTGTATGCTTTCTCCCGCAGAACCGGCCTTGGCGATGTTCGGATGGGACAACGATCCAGTAGTCGTCAATATGGCCCATATGCTCTCGGAGGCCTCAGGACTTCCAGTCGTAGTTCGACCTCCTCACGACAACCCCGCATTAACGTTATTGTACGGCGATTTATATCTTCTTACCCCGATACTGAGATATTTATATAGAGTTCCCGCCATGCCCATTCAATCTGGTAACACCGGTGCCAGCGGCGACAGAGGAAGCGACGCAGATGACGAAGGTGAATCCGTGCACCAAAATGTTGGACCATTTCAGGGTGCGGGTTACGCTAGACAAAGGGATAGTGGCCGCCAGAATATGGAATTTGATGATCCACAGATATTGAACGCAGCACACAAGCAACCTCAGGGTTTTCGGGACGGTGGAGGAAATAGACCAGGAGACGATGGTGGTGGAGTTGGACCCGCTTCGACAGACAGTAAATGGGATAGTCCGCTCCATAGAACTCGCATCAAGCTCCGCTTCAAACTCGCGAACGGCCAGGCGTACGCGGTTACAATTGGCTATAACTTTACGGTAGGATGCATTTGAAGCTTCGTGACGTTGCGTCTCAATTTCCGAAGTTCATAATCAATCGGGAGACTAAAATTCCAATTAATCTCGAAGACTTGACCCGCCCCTTATCCCAACCAGAAGCCATTGCGCTTGTTGATTTCAAAATCGAAACTCGACTCCGCGAAACTCAATTAGACCGCTCATATGCAAGCATTGGTTTTGTGGCCCATCGGCATGAATCTATCATTGAGCGCGAGTTGTACGTTTACGTCCTTCGTCCTATTGGGTTATGTAATTCTAACATTATGTTAGTCTTCACCGAGGGTGTGATCTCCCGGACAAGATTTACAAGCACGGAGAAGTCCGCCAAATCCAGCGGGGTTTTAAGGGTGCTCTGGGTTTCTCTCAAGGAACTCCGTTGGCGACTGCGGCCGTGTCGTACAACCAAAACAACGACACGATTTTGGAGGCCACTGATAACAAAGTATGGCGGTTGGCATCCTTGTATTCCTTTTGGGCTTCATTGACTGTGGTTGAGGTTATGCCCAGGTGCTGCGTGGACTACGAACCCGGAGACGAATGGGATGAAGGCCACAAATCGTACTCCTCGTACAATATTGCGTTCCAGCGGCAAGATATGCGATTGGAGGCCGATCGGCCTGAACACCCTTTGGAAGTCAAAGTCGGCATGGGGATTAATCTCCGCCCCTCAGTCAGTATCGGTTCACTGTTCGAGCTTTCCGATTAACTATTCAAAATCAAGGGGTTAAAACAGCCACTTCCACAAATATCGTTCGTAAATCGTAATCAAGTGTTGATCTGGGTTTTGGACCCCATGTCAAGAGCACAAATCCGCGGAATAGTGGTGCTGATGAGTGTGAGTATTTACTAGATCCGCATTTCCTCTTCAAACGTGTTAGTAGAACTATCTGGACAACGTTCGAACGGAAGACGCACTCGAGATCTACGAACAGGAAGAGATTAACTTGTGTGGTGGAAAAGTGAATACAGCGCAACGTAGGCCTTCATTAGCCTTCTCACTGACGTTCACGAACACTTTAATAGGGAAAGCAGAGGCACAGAAACTCGGAACCATATCCCTTTCGATCGCGCAGGTGCAAAAAGAACGTGCTTCCGGTCCCAACAAATTTGCAGCAGGTCTCATCCCGAAACTGGGTCGAACATCAACCCGATCTGCGACATGCATACCGCCCCAGGAATATCTGGCTCGGGGTTGGGATGCGAGCAACAACGAGTGGAGGGGTGTTCTGTGGCCCGCACTGGACAAACACTCTCGAGCTGCGGTGTACGAACGGACACCGCCTGTTTCTACCATTCAGTGTCAGTGGAAACAGGCGGCAACCACGAGGGTCTGATGGAGAGTTGAACGGAAGACTGTGGTTCAAATTCGTGGCTATCCTTGGTCGCGGTTCGGGATTAGTACTACGAGATAAGAGTACGAGATAAGGACCTTGCCGATATTAATTAATTAGCGGCGGCCCCTATTCATGCTATCGAGGTAGGCGCATAGAGGTACTCTGCTGATCATTCGGCCCGGGACTCAGTATAACTGTTTTGTTGAATTCATGAACCAGCCAGGCCGTCGTGAAATTGACCTGGAAATTGGTCTCGATGTTGAATTTTCGACATACAAGGGCGATTCGAAGATAACACCGGCAGGTCAAACCTCGGTCGTTATACACAGCGGTACCGCAAGAATTGCAGGGTTTAATTACTTGAATGGTGGCGTCGGAGCCTCGTGGTCCGTACATATATTCATGAATCATGTTATCGCGCCTTCGGGGGTTTATTGAGGGCGCGGCCCGGGTGCCTAGATAGTAGATACGCAAACGCCACCGTGATCCAAGAAAGATACGAACTTATGTAAGTAAAAGACTCGCAAGCCATGTTGGTAGCGCAGCGGTCTATTCGAAGTCAAGTTCGAAGTTCGATTTTTTTGAAAAAATTTGAACATAGGACGAGGGCGGCTGATTTTTCGAGTTGTGATTCACAGCTCTATTTCTTCGTAATATCATAACCCGTTGACGAGGTTGAAAATACTGCGACGAAAGCAACAAGGAAAGCAGATATTTATTTCTTTGCCCTACCTTCTAAGTTCAAGCAAGCATCTTGAGCAAACGACTGAGAGTCTGATATGAAGACATGTGCCAAAGAGATCTGAGAAAGTGTGAGGATCGAAAGAAGGTAGAGTTCGGTAGAGTTCAGCTATAGCGCGGCGGTAAGTGTAGCCCCTAAACGACCGACGTCTTCCGCAAACCCTATTCTAGGGTTATCCCGCCTCCTGGCCTCTACCGCGCCCAAAGAACGCGCGAACGCGCTCCATGTACCACCTTGATCAGCAAAACAAAATGCATTGACAAGTATGTGCTAGCTGAAAAATCCAAGTTAGGTGTTGCAGGTAGCAGTAACAAGTCAAATAGCAAGCATAGTGTGGTCGTGTCTTCTTCTCTCCATGATTAGTCCGCATTCCCTTTTCCTTTCTCGCGCCTCCGCCTACGCACTATCCCCATCCACCGCCACCTTCTCCTGCTCACGCCCATGATGGTGCACATGCGAATGCTTCCCTCCTCCGGCCGCCGACGCCCGGTCCGCCCTCCTTCTCGAGGGTCGAAACTCCGATTTCCTGCTCGAGCCCACTCGCCCATGTCGGCGTCGTCGATCCCGAGGAGCTCGGCGTCTTGGGAGGCACGCAGGCGCAGCGTGGGGATGAAGTGCCAGAGGATGATGGTCTGTGTGTGAAGGGGTATGAGTGGGTGGGTGGGCGACGAGGGGAGAAAGAGGCGGAAAGGAGAGACAAGCGTCGCTTCGGACGCACATCGCAACCGACAGCGAGCGCGAAGCGAGGCGACGACAACCCAGAGGGCCCGAGCGAGGAGCGCTGCACTGGGCTAAAAAAGAGCAACACGAAAGGGCAGTCGTCGTCGTGCTTTGCACTTCGGACGCGCCAGAGCCGGGAGAGGGGACGACCGAGACGGACACCCCGAGCAAGGAGCGACGGCGACGGTCACTGCGACGGTCCTGGCCCCGGAAAAAGAGAAACGCGGCACTGGGCCAAAAAAAAGCGAAACGCAGAAGGCGTCCTCGTCCTCGTCCTTTTCCTCTTCCGACCCGGACTCGGACGCGGACGCGGCCACCAAAGCGAGGACCAAGTCGCAACGGCCCTGCATGGCCCCTCCTCCAAAAAACGAAGACACGCAGCACTGCGCCGAAGAGAAACGCAGCACCAGTGATCCAAAAAAGGGAAACACAGCACTCAGCCCGAAAAGGAAACGCACCGTCACACCAAAACTATGCGACAAGCTCGCGACCGAGTCTGCGAGCTGGTACGCGAGCTGGATGTAGTGGTGGTCGAGCCACCCGGATGAGATTATCGTGGCGCCATCCGTGGACCTGTGGGGTGGGCGGCGAGTCGGGGGCGAGGTGACGAGTCGTCATATCGTATCGTCAAGTGGTGGGCGGGCGGGCGACGTGGACGGGCGAGCGACGTGGACGGGCGAGCGAGTCGTATCGTCGTCGTATCGCAGCGTGTGGTGGGGGACACGCGAGTCATCGGGAATTCGAGGTGACAGACGCGGTGGGCGAAATAGTACTGCAATCACATCACATTATCAGCAGCCCACACCTCCACCGCAAAAGAAACGAAGCACGCACCACAAAGCGCCCCGCGAGGAGATGATACTCCGAAGCCCATGTCTACCCTGCACGCGTACAGGTCCGCGCAGGAGGGGAGGGTACGCGTCCGCAGTATGTGCATCGTCTGGTCTCCTCTCTAAGCACAGCCTAGCCCCAACACAAATAGCACCAGCAGGCGCGACAACACCCGTCCGGTACTAGCACTTTTGCGCAGCGCCTCCCCTCGCGCGCGCGCAACAAGCCAAAGAATGGCGAGACACCGCCCAAGCGCGCTCTATCCTGGGGAACCTCATCGGGAGTAGCACGGGCAGGCGCACCGTCTCGACTTGTCTCGTCTCGTCTAGTCTCGCAGGCAGCCGGAATCCCGCCAAGCAAGGCAAAGGCCAAACCAGAGTAGCGTGGGTAGGATGCGCAGCCTCGTCCCCCCGTCTCGTCTCCTCTGGTAGCACGCGCCTAGCAAGTGAGTCTCGTCTCGTCTCATCCCGTCTCGTCTGACAACCCTCGACGTACGCTCGTCTCGGCCCGAATCGCAGCCTCGTCCCGCCGTCTCCTTTCGTCCTGCCGGTACGTCTCGTCTCGTTTCCAAATAGCCTGATTCCCGCCATCCCAAGGCACAATCGATACTCGGAAATACACACCCGCGTGTGCATCAAGGGATACCCCGGGCTCGCAGAACGAAGGCACGCGGGACGAGAGCACTTTGTGAACACGGTGAAGGCAGGGACGGGAAAGAATATATAACCGCGAGGCCTTGCATATCCCATGCGCGTGATGACGTGGCAAAAGACTTGTCGCACGGATGCGTGCCGACGTGGACGTGGCAAGCAGCGACGTAGACTTGAAACGTAGCAGGATACGTGGGACGCCGCAAGAGACTTGGCAGGGTGCGTAGCAGGCAGGACAGCGACTTGGAAGGGGGGAGAGGCTAGGTACGAGCAGCTGGGTCAGACCAGGCCTGCACCACACGCACGGACCACTCCAAGTAGCGAACGATCGAAAAAGGGGTGGGGTCAGACTAGGCAGGTGCAGGCGCACGCAGGTACGACGAAGGTCTCCCGCCGCGTGTTGCCCTCCCCTAAAACAAACCCGCAAAACATTCCCCCGGGAGTGCTGCTTTGAAATGCAAACAAGAGAAAAGGAAAACGGAGAGAAAACAAGTCGACAGGAGATAAAAACAGAGGGAGGTAAAACGAAAATAAGTATCCGAATACCCAAACACATCTGCGTCGCAAAGCTGCAGCATGTGCGTGCCATGAAGCGATTAAGACCGAGGCGGCTGCGGCTGCGGCGCGTCGTCGAACGAAATGTTTTTTTTGTTTGGTGAATGAGATGGGGGAAAGTAAGAGGAGACGAAAGGGAAATGAAGTGAGCGCAAGCCCGCCCGGAGCGTCCATGGGGCCGGAGAGGGCGGGTCTCGCGCTTGGCTACCCCGAAAGGCGACGCGTGAAACGCGGTGAGTATGGAACGTGGATGTCGAAGCCTCGGAGCCTGCCCTCGCCTCCGTTCGCGCCCACTCCCGTCACAAACACGCTCCAAACACAGTCTCCCAAAGAATAGGGGTGCGGCGCAAGTACGAGCACAACTCCGAAACGCCCAAAACACACCCTCCCCCCCCAACAAAAAGGCACGACTCGGACTCGAACTCGACTCCGCGCACCCCCGCCCAGAATAACCCTGCTCAAAGCACAAAAAAAGCGGTGCGGCGCAGGTACCAGCAGAAAGAGGTCGAGGGAGGAACGGAGCGATTCAAAGCCGCCAACGAACTCACTCGCGGGCGTGATAGCGACGAGGTCCGCGACAACGCCGGAGAAGAAGCCGACGGCGGACCATTTGTTTTCGAGGCGCCAGTCCTGTGTGCGAGCATTGGCGAGCGGAGCAAAGTGATCGATAGGGAGCCAGCGTTGAGGAGGGAGAGAGTTCGGTGAACATTAGCGAGCCAAGTGAGCGTTAGGTTGGTAAGGAAGGAGCCTGAGGGAGCTCGGCGAGGCAAGCGAGTCGAAAAATTTCGTAGATTTTGGGGCCTGTGACATGTGACCATACGAATTGAACGAAATACTACAGTGGATGATCTGGGGCGGTGCGTGGCAGCGTGCGGCAGATCTCACTTGTGGCAGTGCCATCTTCTTCGTCTCTGCGACCAACGACCCCCTCTGTCCTTGACTGTCCACAAAGCAATCGATTAGCCGTGTAATCCTACCTACCTACCTCATGTGTCGCTGGCGTCAGTGTGTAGCTCCTTGGTCATCTGCGGCAGGCATAGCTGACACGACAAACAGTGTCCAAAATATCTACCTTCGATGTGGCCACGCTGAGGCACTGGCGAGTTATTCGTTAAAGTGGGTGGCCGACATACACTGAACTGAACACTGCCTTGTTAGCCTCCCGTGGAGGTTTGTATGGAATATGCCACAACTTATAAGGCGGCTGACATCAAATAGATTCGTTGTACCAGTATCCACTGTAAATTCAGCCCAAATCATCCATCCAATTGTGTCCTGCCTTGGTGCGGAAGAACTTGCAACCAATAGTGTGTCTCAGTTCTTTCTCTAGGAATCGATGACTGAGCTCCTCTCTCCATAGCCATGTATTCCCTGAACAGTATGGTTTGTTACAATTTACAACTCAAGGCGCTTTTTGTACTGACAGGGAATAGCTCCCAACATTGACGGATTTTGTGGCCCTTGTTCTCGCTCCAGAAGTGACCGCAGCATAACAACCTCCTCCTTGAAACCCGAAGAGGTCCCTCTGGATGACACAACTAAGAGTGCTACCAACATCGAACTGGAGTCTGCACCCTTCTCTGGGTTCAACTCAGGAAATGTCAACTGTCCTCTCCCTTCTAGACTATTCCAAGGAAGACGAACTATCCTGAACAAAATGCATACCTATTTCAATGATGGTGTGAAAGGGCAGCATTCCTTTGTTCTCCATGGACCAGCTGGCACGGGAAAAACACAAATTGCTCTGAAATTCATCTCGGAGTCATCCCAGTAGGTGATTACCTGAAGCAAAGTTCAATTAATTAATTTCTGTCACAAGATTTGCAAATGTCTTCTTCATTGACGCTAGCACTTTAGACTCCCTTGTCAGTGGCCTCAAGAATATTGTGACTATGAAGAACATTGGAAGCACATACCTCAATGCCTTACATTGGCTCAGCAAGGAAACTGAATGGCTACTCTTGTTCGACAATGCAGATGCTGCGCTTGTTAATCTGGCTCACTTTCTCCCTCCGTACAACCACGGAAACATCATAATCACATCTCGGAACTCGGAAACTTGTTTATATGCCAGTTCACATTCTCTTGTCTCTGACTTCAAAGAAATGAATGGAGTACAACTGGGCTTGACTGATAGCGAAGACGATACCAAGGATTCTGCTACCACAGACGACTCTCACAGTTTCTATGAACACCCCAGTCACCACCAGGGCCCTGTTGTCCTTAAATTGTGGGATATTGATGACAAATGTCTCAGTATTTCTATAATGTTGGAGGATTGTCAATCATGGGAGGTATGAATTCATTTCTTGTATCTTGGATGATCTTATATCTAAACCCATTCTAGGCATTCTGCAGCTGGCTTGGACAACAAGAAATTAAAGCCCTATCATATATTAGAGCAAATCAGTTTGTTTTGCGTCTTCAAGATGACTCAAAAGAGCTGTTATTTGCAGAAAAGTGGGAGAATTGGATACTGTCTGGTGGATATCAGTCACAGCCAGATATTGTGCTCTGTATCATTGGAGATTCATGCTGCAATGAGCCTGCTGATGATGATAGTGGTTTCTGGTAAGTCTATTTTCACTATGATCAGTTTCAACTGTTGGAATACTTATTATCTAATAGCAATAATTGTGGAGTACAATTCATGGAGGAACCTTCATACTTGTTGAATCAACCAACCACATCATGGTCATCTATCACAGCTGGAACTCCAACACCTGCCTGTGGGCCTAGAGAAAATTCTGAAACAGAATACACCCACAAGGATCAGCAAATCCAGTTGACTCAAACTAAGCTCTCAAAGGATGTTCCTTTGATGAAAACATCTTTCATTCCTTCGGCTCATAACATGGTTGTACGGCGGCGTAGACAACCACTTGGAGACCAAGAACACAATTATCCTCCAACTGTCTCAGAACTCCAGCCAAGCAATCAAATTGTTTTGGACAACCACACCCCCACACTTCCAACCACGCAGCACAGACAGATTTGTCAGCTCTCTATTCCGTCTTGGGCGAAAACTCTCTATGGATATCTGAGAGTTATATACTCTTTTCTGGTGGCTCCCTCATTCATTTGTACTGCAAGAACTTGCTGGGATGATGAACGACTGGAGAACCGCCTGAGTGACTTTAAAGCTTGGGTGTGGGGCACACATGCTGGCTTGTTCACGTATGTTGTCTTTTTCTTTGTATTAAGCTTTTCTAATGCACATCATAGTTTTGCAGCAGCCTTTTTAACTCTTTCTGGTGTCTCAAGCAGTCCCATTGCTCAAAGTTGCCTGATACTGAGCTGCATATTTTCTCTATTCGGATTCATTTATACAGTACTCCTACTGTTTCATATTGGAGAAGATAGGAAACAGTTCTTCCAGTGGTTCCAAGTACGTCGCCCTCCTTTTATTGTTAATATTGATACACATGTGTTCAAAGTTGCAGCGATATTGCCCAACATCCTTCTCAGAATATCGATCATTATGGAATGCAGCAATCATGATATCTTTACCTCTCACATGGATGATGTGGTGGGCATTCTCTCATTATTTTCCATGTAAAAATCAATTCAAAAACACTGCTTTAGGGCTGTTGTTGCCCTTGTGCTATCTTTAGTCTCTATTGGGGTTCAAATTTTGACCCTTGACCTTCTAAGTCTCAGTGGCAACCTGGAGTCACCTCCCAACTCCATCTTCAATTCTGGGAATATCACCAGTATTTCTTCGCACAATTTCACAGACACTATTTCGACATCTCTTGGACTTGGAGCTCATCTTTTATTCACCCTCGTGATTGGTTGGAGTTCGGTTTATGTTGTCAAAATTCACAATGAACTTCGAAAGTGCCGAAATTGGCAGAACCCTTTACACAATATAAACCAGTTGGAGATGGGAGGGGAAATTGAAGACACAGATATATCTACTTTGTCATGAAGATCAGCTGGGTAGTAGTGGAATAGTCACTGTGGTATTTCAGTAATGAAGTCATGTCAAGCTGTTATCAGGGTGCAGCAAGAAAAGCAAGATACGAAACCAGGCCATTTTCGCGGTAGCATGGCTGCCTATCCAAGGTTTGAAATTCAAATGACTAGTCCACGAGGGCAGAAGGCACCACAGTTCTCACTTTTTGAGTTTTGATTCACGGTTCCCTTTCTAATCGCAGGTTGAAATTATTGCAACGAAAGCAAGGCTCAAGCAAAGCAGAGCAGGTATTTATTTCTTCCCTCTCCCAGGCGACACTGTGCCAGTGAGTAAATGACTGAGATGAAAAATATGAGCCAGTGTAGTATGAGGAGTCAGATTGAAGCCTGAGACGAAGACATGTGGGCCAGAGAAATGAGCAGGTGTGAGGATTGATTGAAAGAAGATAGAGTTTAGTGATGACGTGGTAGCCCCTAAACAATGTCCTCCACAAACCCTATTCTAGGGTCATCTCGTTCTACCATCCTCCACCCACTTGGACACATCCTAATGCACATGCAAATGATCTCCCTCCCTCCCCCCGCTGACACCCAGCCCACTCTCGCCCTTGAGGGTCGAGACCCAATCTGCTGCAGGAGCCCGATGTAGTTGTACACCTACTCGCCCATCTCAGCGTCGTCGATCCCGAGGAGCTCGGCTTCTTTGGAGGCGCGCAGACAGAGCGTGGGGATGAAGTGCATGATCCAGAGGATGACGGTCTGTGTACGGTACGAGTGGGCAGGTGGGTGAGGGAGGAAGAGGTGGGTGCTTGCTCGTCATTGTCGTCATTCTCTTTGTCATTCGGACGTGGATCGAGTGAGAGCCAGGAGAGGCGGCGACCCAAGTCAGACAGCCCAGAGGCAGGAGCAAGGAGTGACAGCACCGCCACCGACCCCAAAAAAGAGAAACACGGTGGGGCAAAAGAAGAGAAACGCAAAGGGGAGGGGGCATCTGCTTTTCCTTCGGAGGCGAGTCATCATCACTCTGTGATTGGGAGCTGACCACAATGACCAGCCTGATACCCTTTGGAAACCAAATTCGGCATGGGGATTAATCTCCGCCCCTCGGTCAGTATCGGTTCACGGTCTGAGCTCCCCAATTAATGAGTCAACATCACAGGGTTAAAACAGCCACTTCCACCAATATCGTTCGTAAATCGTAATCAAGTGTTGATCTGGGTTTGGGCCCCATGTCAAGAGCACAAATGCGTGGAATACTGGTGCTGATGAGTGTGAGTATTTACCAGATCCGCATTTCCTCTTTAAACGTGTTAGTAGAACTATTTGGCCAATGTTCGAACGGAAGATGTACTCGAGATCTACGAACAGGAAGAGATTAACTTGTGTGGTGGAAAAATAAATACAGCACAATGTAGGCCTTCATTAGCCTTCTCACTGACGTTCACAAACACTTTAATAGGGAAAGCAGAGGCACAGAAACCCGGAACCATATCCCTTTCGATCGTGCAGGTGCAAACAGAATGTGCTTCTGGTCCCAACAAATTTGCAGCAAGTCTCATTCCGAAACGGAATGGAACATCGACCCGACCGGCGACATGTATACCGCCCCAGGAATATCTGGCTCGGGGTTGGGATGTCAGCAACAACGAGTGGAGGGGTGTTCTGTGGCCCGCACTTGACAAACATTCTCGAGCCGCGGCGTACAAACGTACAGAGACTATTTCTACCATTCAGTGTCAGTAGAAACAGACGGTACTTAACTGCGATGGAGAGTTGAACGGAATATTACGCGTCAAATCGGATTGTGGTTCAAATTCTTGGCTATTCTTAGTCATGGTACGGGATACGAGATAAGGACCATTGCCGATATTACTTATGAAAGTGGATGGCCGACAAGCGGCGGGCACAAACAGAAAAGAAGGTATAGTAGCTAACATCATTGTGATATCGGAGTATTACTTGTTATTGCAATTATCGTAGAAGAAAGAGCCGTTGTTAAAAATTGTAAGAAAAGGGCCTAAGCAAAGCAAAATCCAAGCTAATTCTTTAGTCGTACCTCGACTGTATATTGCTTTGGGAAGCGACCGAGCACAATGGTCTTAGGTTCTTTATGTTCTCATTGAATCCTCAAATTTTACAGTTATTTTTCAAGGGCTCGAGCCTCGAACGAATCAGAATTGTGAGGGTGCAACTGCAAGTCAAGTGCGAGCTGATGGATCGGTTACATCCGAAAGTCACGAGGACACGGATCTCCGTAAGGCAAGTTATATAAGCTGAATCGTTACATTTTAGGGTCCTAGACACAAACAAGAACTAAAGTTCTGTTTGTGAAAATAGTGGCGACCCCTATTCATGCTATCAAGTTCATATTGTCAGGCTCAGGATAACAGTATTATTTAACCAGCCAGGACCGTCATTGATAATATCAGTAGGGCTGCCGCCCGTTACCGTCGCCACGGGTCCACGGCACCCGTGCCACGGGTGTCGTGCCCGTTCCGTCGAGGATTTTCTGACTTCAACCATGGCACGGGTACGGCGCGGGTCACAGCCACTACGGGCCGTCGAAACACGGCCGTTACGGCCGTTGCACGGGTATGCCATCAGGGGAGGCTCAACTGTTCTGGGTGTGACATTGTCTTCTGGTTCGACTACTGTTCCATTTCATTCAATTCGTATGGTCACAGGTCACAGGCCCGAAAATCTACGAAATTTTTCGTAAGTCACTGCGTCACAGAGGCCATTTTGGCTTAGCTGAGGCTTGCCGACGGATCAAATCCCCAAATGGGGACCGCATACGAAAGGTACAATTCGTTTTCGAAGTCACACACCAAATGGCCTTACGAATTGAACAAAATGGCACAGTATTAGCATCATTGTATGCAATCCGGGCTCCGCTCACTCTCCAGCGTCAACCTTCACAGAGTTGAACCAAGCGGCGGGAACTGCCGGTTGTGATGGCGGAGTTTGAACTCGTGAGCACCAGATCGTCGGATCCAGGAGAGGGTCGGGTCAGGTCCGACCCGACCCGACACGACCCGCTGACCAATGCTGTGGCGACCCGACCCGACTCTCTGGCTAATATGAGCAAACATCTCTTGATTTGTCGCCACTCGCTACCGCCAGCGCCCGCCATGCCGCCATCCGTCTTCTACAGCCCTAAACTGGCCCAAGCTCTCAACTCCCTCTCTATCTAGGGATGCATCCTCATGTCGCTTTGTCTTTGGCTGTTCTTTGATCGACGGCTTTGGCACGCGCTTTGGCATCACTGGTGCGCTAAAAATTGAGTACACCAAAGCCCGTCTAAGCACCTTTAGTCTCGCTTTACCCTGCTTTGCACTACCCACTCTCTCGACTTTGCTATGACGCTTTGACTACATGTATTTAAAAGTTTCCGCAATGCATTCATTTTCCTACCGATCATGGATCCAGCAGAAGACCCACCAATTCGTGCCCGCCACATATGTTCTGAGTGTCAATCTCGTATGGGACCCCTTCGCGTTCACGAAGGCACCACCAAACCCCATTGCCGCGGCAAAATCATCCAAACGGTGTGTAACAGTCCAGCAACTAATGAGATTCCGCTGACAAGAATTTACTTGCAGTGTGTGTCGTGCTACAAGTCTCACTACCACACGGAGGCGTATATCTACACGGACGCGGTAAATCTTCTAGCCCGTTTCCACGCTCGCCAGCTTGGACACGCCATTCCTCCTGAAGCCGCAAATGCTCCGCTCCGATTTCGACCCGAGGTAGAACAGGACGCTTCCACTGGTCCAGTACAGTGCGGAGCCGTCGGTTGCGTGACTAAAGCTGGTGCTCGCAGGCAGGCTGCACAAAAGTGCGTTGAAAAACTCTGCAAAAACTGCTGCGTTCAGGCGGGGGCAGATGCCGTGCAACAGCAGATGTATCGGGATTCCTGCAGGGTGCACCAAGTCGTCGCTGTTGTAGGCCGAGTACCTGATGTTCGCGCACCTGCAGCTGGCGCTCACGCGCCTGCACCTGGCGCTCACGCACCTGCACCCGATGCTCGCGCACCTGCACCACAAGCAGCTGCTCCTGCACCTCTTGTTCAACCCACAGCCGTGAATCCTCCACCTCCGCAAGGACAGGCAGGGCGTGGCCGTGGGATTCCCGTTGCGCGCGGTGGAGGGCCAGCAGCTCGTGCTCGTCCGTTAGCGCAGCCGATGGCTCTTCCTTGGGTTAACCAGCGTGAGGTCGTCCTACGCGAGAAAGGCGTGGATCCAAAGGCGGAGCGGCAGAGGCTCGATAAACTCGAACAGCAGTCTTGCGACTTCATTGTTTATCATACGGTCAGTTTGTATCCTCGATCACAATAAAATTAAACTAACATTTCACTGCATAGAGCGGAAGAGCCCCTACCAACCTCGGACATCCGGTTCCTACCTATCCGAAAATGCAGCTATCCTCCACTGCGCTCTTGCAAGGTCTCGGAATGACAGAGAACTCGTGGTTCGACATTTATAATTATGTGGAGTCATCCTGGAAAACTCTGCAGGCCACCGCAGTCTTTCTTGTGGACAAGACACGTCCCACCATCATTCGAATTCGACCTTCCCTCCTTGCTGAGCTCACACTGGACGAATGTCCAAATATCAATGATCTTCTTACTCCGCAACCTCGCGCTATAAAACGGAAGCTCGACGACCTGGTTTCCCCGCTCAAGAAACTTCCCCGAACCACTACGGTTGCCGATACGACTGAGGCCAAAACGGTCATCATCATTGATTCCCCTCCCTCTTCCCCGACTTTGCATCCATCCACTTCCGGCGACGTATCCACTTCCAGCGCCGCATCCACATCCACTGCCGCCGTGACATCCGACACTCAACAGGCTAAAATCTGGCCTGGCGGGTACTACGTTTATGAGCATGAGGCAGCCTGGATCAAATACAAACATCTCAAGGACGAATACGGGAGAAACAAGGTCAGCATACACGGCACATGGGATCAGCTTTTCCCTGGGTCCAAGTTCGTTCACACCACCGTAACATTATGGCGTAAATTCTGGAGCACCGCCCCACAGCATCTCAAGGATCACTGCGTCGGTGAGGGACGGAAACACAGTGGCTCATGGCAACACTTCGTTGACACAGTCCGTGCGCACAACAACGGTCGACCCTTTGAACTGCCTGTGGTCAAGACCGAACCGACTTCAACTTCTACCCACCTGAAATCCATCCCCTTCCTGACCCCCCTGCGATGCTTGCTAGCGCCACGGAAGTACCGCCAGAGATGGGGGTAAGCGACCCGCGAGCATGCGAGCTGTGTGTGTTCTGCAACGCGGAAATCACTGTTCGTCCGTCAGCGAAATTAGATCAAATCTTGGCGCACATCCTTCCATCGACTCGTTTGGAACCCACGTCACGAAATCCCAACTGTCGAACAGCTGATTCCCCTCGTGTATACGCTGCATACTGTAAGCAGCATGAGACAGATTCACATCTTCTTCCTGTGGCTCGGGAAAGCGGCTGGCCCGAGCAGATTGATTACTCGGGCCTGCGGGGGAGGGTGGAACAAGAGGCTTTACCGACGCTACAAGATCTTCTCGATGATGTCAAGGATTGCGACTTTTTCCTCGATGCCGTGGCTGGTACTTTTCAGAAGGCAACCGGATAGTACGTTGTTTATCCATCCCTTTCTTCCTGTCACTAATATATTTAAGCTTCGGGGAATTGGGCTACTACGTCATCTTCAACGCCGTCGCCGACAAATTCCCAGCAATTACCATTCTTTCGGACTATTCTCCATTGACCTGGCAAACCCTCATTGAGCAAGTTCTTGTTCCGGAGGCGATTGTAGCCTTGATTCTGGAGGATCTCCAGGTCGACTATGATGTTGCCATTCAAATTCTCAAGGCGAGCTCGGATTTCGGTCTCTCTTACCATTCAGATCCCCACGATCGCCAGCGCAGCCTCATTATTGTACCTGACTTGCCTCCCCCCGAACCTCTTCGACTGCCGGCACCCACGCCCTTCGAGACGTCTTCCTCACTTCCTCTTCCTGTACCTGAATCCTCTCCCGCCGAACCTCCGGCACCCACACCCTTCGAGACATCTTTCTTACTTCCTCTTCCGTCACCACTCGGGTCTCCAATTCTGTCTCCTCCCACTCTCGGACCCGTGGATTGGGAGCTTGACGCCCACGATGATCCCGAGCTTCAACCTGTCGACCCCCGTCTACTGTGCAACTACTGCGATCAGTTACTCCCACCCGTTCAGAGCAGCAAGCTTTCAGCTCTGGGTGACAAACTCTTTGCTATTTCATGGCCAGAGCCCTCGCCTGAGAACGCCAACCATCGCCGTACCAACGGCATCACTAGAACTGCCGAGTACTGCGAGCGCCATCACTTCGAGAATGTTCATCTCCCGATGGCCATGGCAGCTGGATGGCCGCTCCACCCTAACTACGAAGGACTCTTTCGCCGTATCCTGCAACTTAAACAGCCTTTGCGGCTTCTCTGTGACGATATCACACAGAGTACATTTTTCCTAGCTGCGCGGAAGCACTACAAAGGTAAAACAACTCAGCTTCAGTCGATTCAACCACAATACGGTTCGATGAATCGACTTGCTCAGCACGGTGTCGGATAGTAAGTTCATCTCATCCTTTGCTTGCTCTCCAGTACTAAGTTTCCTATTTCACAGTTATGGCGAGCACGGTTATCAGATCTTCTATAACACCTTACACTTCTTATTCCCCGACAACTTCGACCTCAACCAATTTTATCCTCTCACCTACGAGATGATTGTTCGCGAAGTTCTAATTCCTGAAGCCGCAGTGCGAATAATTCAGGCCGACCTCGACATCACCCCTGAGGCTGCCGCTGCCGTTATCCAGGACAGTCATACATTCGGTACCATCTTTCATCCCGCCGATGACGACTGCCCCTTCCTCATGAATTCCCTCCGGCTCATCGCTGAAACCAATCAACGTGCTCAGTCGGCCGCTCGATCATGGGAGGCGTCTGGGACAGATTTGTCGCTGAACGACTGGGTACAGGCACAGAAGGAGGCATGGGCGGCGAAATCTGTCAAGTCAGAGCCACAGGAGGTGACAATTCCGACGACTTCTGCCCGGAAGACAATCCGAGAAGTAATAGACTTGACCGAAGACTAGTAATTATTAAATTACTGTTATGCGACTTACTCTTGTGCTAGTAGCCTACTCGTACTTAATTCAATATTCAATATTTGTCCATTTTTCTCGGGTGCACAAGGATGTTTTCAGATGCTCGCGCTGCTTCTTGGCAATGGGGGCTGTCTGGGCCAATCTATGACACACGGAAGATAAAGTTGATCTACTTTATGTTTCGTGCGTCATCGTTCCATCGTTGCGTCATCGCTTTTCCAAGTCTGGAGAGCTTTCTACGTGCACCATTTCCCTGCCCGCCTTCATTCTACCGTGCAGCACGCACTAGCTCAGCGCTCATCATGTATTCATGAAATGGAAGCGTGTTTCGATTGTATTGATTGGAAACATAATGATCTTTTGAATTACTCTGCTCCGATTCACACCATACCATCGGAAAGCAACACAGCATGATCTTCCTCCATCAGCACACTGTAGTCACTGAGCAAAAGCTCCCGCGGAATATTATGGGGAGCCTTCTTTCGCCTGTGGAGATCTTTAACAAGACCGCGATTTTTCCGTTTGATCATCTCATCGAGGAAGAAATTATACCGCTCCACCGTCATCTCTTGCACCATAGATTGGAATCCCCCGAACCATGCATTTGTCTGCTCGGCGGCTGAAGAGTTGAACCGCCACTTGCCATCCTCGGTGCGGAGCTCCGACAAAATGTATGGGTTGCAGTTCGCTCCGCAGTCCAAGTCTGTCTCCTTGTGCTTGGACTTGAAATGGAAGACGTCAACGGGAAGCGCTACATCGTCGAAGTAGGTGCGTTTATACTCGTCGGGGTCGTTGCGGAGCATTTTGACGATGTTGCAGTTATTGTCGTGCCAAAGAACCGCCGGCAGAGATGCCTTGGTCGGCCAGAGTTTCATCCAAAATTCCTGCAGTAGTGTTAGACATATTCTGAGGTAAACATTAGCAACGCACGCGAACACCGTTGGGTGCCTCGGAACCAAAGAATGTTGCACGACCAGCCACTATTCCGCAGGAATATACGCAGAGTTCTTCATTGTGAGTCCGTTTGCGGCCGAATCGAGCGCGGACGGTTCTATTGCCCAGTGCAGACTTTCCATCACAGCCTTCGAACTCAGCGTCGGGTAGAGTGAGCTCGAGCTCTTCCTCCTCATCGTCCAAATTTGAGCGAACGCCATGAAGTTCCGACGGCTCTTCAATGTCGAAGTCGGCAGGCAGTAGATCGGTAGCGGTAGCGTCAACTTCAGAATTGGATGGGTGCAGTCGAGTTGCGAATGAAGTGGCGACATTGGGGAAAGAATCAGATGGAAGGCCCCAACTACGTTGGAGTCGATTCTTGAGCTGAAACATTGCTTTTCCTTTTTGGTACTGATAAAGCTCGAGGCTGCGATGATCAGGGTCATCACAAGTGCGAAATCCAGGCTCAACGTCTGCCGTGCAAGTCGTGATGCAGCATTGTCGATTGAGTCCCAAATGTTTGGGACAAAACTTGTTCTTTACAGACCGCAAACGCTCCTGGCAATCTAATATGGCACAGCAAGGGTGACCAATGGTGATCCCATCGGTAACGGTGGAACGAATGAAAACTAATTAACCATCAGATATGCGAACATGGAACACGTCGAAAAACTCACAATAGCGAGGGTTATCCTCATTTGATTCCGGATCCGAGTATATGTAACAGCATAAATCGCAAGCATGGTTCCATTCCTCTTGCCCGGTGCCCGCCATACGAGAATTGCGACCTTCAAGAAGTGCGCGAAGACGCTCTGCTTGCAACGGCGCTGAATGCGGAAGTTCCATGGTCTCCTGCCTCTCATAATAATCAAGGCAGAGTGAATATGTGTAGAAAGCATTCCAGACATCATCGACGTCCATCTGAAAGGTCGTTTGCCAGTCGACAGGAAGAGCCGACTCGAGGTAGCTCTTGGAAATACTGGTATTGTAGATGCGCGCGCAATTTGTGGCGGACGTTCTAAGGCGTGTGAGAGCTGTGTCGGCAGTAGGATCGGAGTGGAAAAACGTACCACGCGGTCATCATCATGTTCGCAAATAGTTCACAAAGATCTGAAGTCGTATAAAAGTGCTCGGATGTGTGAATAAACTCGGGTATCGTGTCCAAGACGTAGAAAGTCCGAATTGTTGCACTCTCGTGAACATAGAAGCTTGGGTAATAGCGTGTATGGCAATCTACCAAACAAAGTTTCGATATGGAGATAAGATGAATTATGCTAAATAGTGCTGGCCAAAATATGATATGAATACGAAAATTCCATATCATACTCATATCCGTATTGTATTCACCGCCGGGAGCCATAGCATATCTGTAGCGAATCATATTCATATCGAGACGTCGATACGAATACGATATGAATATATTCAGATATATTTCACTTCTCTTTACTTTTGATGAAATCTGTGAAGTTCACGCCTGCTGCAAGTCCTGACTTCAGCCACTTCATGGCAATGTCCACTGATGGTGTCTCTGCTACTAAGAGACCACTAAAAAGATGAACATGGTACCGATCAGGTACTGTGGCTTTTGATGCCAACTGATCGGCAGGTCCCGGCACATCAATGCCATCAATTTGTGTCGCACTGGGCCACAACATGTTTCGAATTACACTCGTTGCAATGTGTGTGCTCAAAATCTGACTTTCCCCCATTGTAACCCTTTGAATACATATTGTAGCATAGTACATTTATTATACTGCTTAACCCTGTGTATCCAAATATATCTGAATACGCTGAACTCATATCGTATTATATTCATATCATATCATAGTCATATTCACCCATATTCGTATTCATGGGACGATCAAAGGCCGTATCATATCGTCCGTATCTGAATATATTCAAAATTAAATTTTTCATATCATATTTTTGGCCAGCACTAATGCTAAACGACATACTGCGACAGTAGCATGAAGTAGAATAGCCAGGGACAGCCCCGAGATCGAGGCTAAAGACAGTGATGGGATGGGTTCTTGCTTCACCCAGTTCTCGATCCCGGAGGACCGTGGGGTCTGAAAAAAGCGGTCGTGCACATCCGGGATTGAGACAGATGCGCGTTGGGGGACAGAGCGAATAAACACCTAAATGAATGTGAATATATCATTTAAAAAGTGAAGATGACGGACCGAGCTCGCGCGAGACTCCATACTCCAAGAATAATTTGACATGCTTGATACGATGAGCCAATTGCTCTTGGTGAGTCGGTTTGAAAGACCAGGCAAGAACCCGAAAGGCTTCCCACGCAAGTTTGGCCGTCTCGTCCGGAAGCTCGAAGCAATCTTTCAAGAATTCATGGACCCTGACAGGCAGCGTCGGCGGAGGAACAGATTGCTGGTGAGAAGGCTGCAAGTATGCGAGGATGGGGGTGGGCTTCAGAAGTCCGATGAGCTCAATATAATTAACCACACTTTTGTGCGAGAATGCGCGAGCGAGGTCGGGAGCTTGAGCAAGGGTATCGCAGATATGCTTGAAGTCCATCGGTGTAGCGGGTGCGGCGGGATCAAGAAAGTCATTTATAAACAAGTGAGAACAATAGTGTTGCCATTGCGTGAACAAGAGATATAGAAACAAAAGGGAGGGCCCATAGCGAATGACCTTGAATGCTTACCGCCTTGTTAAGACAAAAGCGCCGGCCGACCGGCCCGATTGATGGGCACTGCCCCTGCACTGCCCCAGGGAGTCGGGTCGGGTCCGACCCGACCCGACCCTCCCATGCCTCGGATGCTCACGTGAGCACCACCTCGGTTTCGTTCGTTCCTCCACGCAAAGTATTGGTTCTTCAACAGAAAAAAATCAGAGACACTTATGGTACCACTGAACTCAATTTCTACCGCTTTACGGACTTCCAGGACCTCGTTCTGATTATATGTGCAACAATATTGATTAACTTAGTTCCTCAAGTCATCTGTAAAGGTTTCACCATCTGAAATTCTACATATGAAGCAATAACCACACAAAATCGAATCCCACCCGTGGAAACGGCCGTCACGGCCGTCCCGTTGACCGTGCCGTCCCGTTCAGGATTTTCTGATAGCTTCAACGGCCGTGTCTCCCACGGCCCGTGCCGTGGAATACCCGTGGATTCAACGGCCGTTGCCGTCACGGGCACGGGTGGCAGCCCTAAATTATCAGTCTCGAGAGTAGCATGTATGTTAAGATTTTCAACATACCAAGTACAAAGGGCGATTCGAAGATAGCACCGGCAGTTCAAACTTCGGTCGCTGTGCACAGCGATACCGCAAGATTACAGGGTTTAATTAATTACAAAATGGTGGCGTTCGACCCTCGTGGTCACTGGTGCGTACATATTCATGTTATCGCGCTCCTTCGGGGGTTTATTAAGGGCGGGTGCCTAGATAGTAGATACGATACGCAAACGCCACGACTGTGTGAAAAGAAAGAGATGAAACCAAGTAAAAGAGTCGCTTGGTAGCGCAACGACCTACAGTATTCGAAGTTCGAATTTGAAAAATTGGAATAAAGGCCGAGCCTACAAGTGCAGAGGGACCTGAGTAGTTATATATTTCGACTTTTGATGCACCGTTCCGTTTCTTTATTTCTTTGCCCTGCCTTCAAGCGATCGTCTTGGGCCAGCGAAATATGAACAAGTGTAGCGTGAGGATTGAAAGAAGTAGAGATAAAGTGTAGCCCCTGAACGATGTCTTCCGCAAACCCTATTCTAGGGTTATCTCCCTAAATGAAACGAAGCATCCATCCTGGCGCACACCCGAACAAAGAACGCGCTCCACGCAATACTTTGATCGGCAAAAAGAAAGGCATTGACAAGTATGTACTAGCTAAAAAATCTAAGTTAGTTGTTGTAGGCAGTAGTAGGTAGCCAAATAGCAAGCATAGCGCGGTCGTGTCTTCTTCTCTCTATAGATATTCCATATTCCCCTCTGTCTTTCCTTTCCTTTTTGTTTCCTTTCTTGCGCCTCCGCCTACGCACTATCCCCGTCCACCACCACCTTCTCCTGCCCATGATGGTGCACATGCGATTGGTCCCTCCCTCCCGCCGCCGACGCCCGGCCCGCCCTCGTCCTCGAGGGTCGAGACGCCCAATCTCCTGCTCGAGCCCGACGTAGTCGTACGCCCACTCGCCCATCTCGGCGTCGTCGATCCCGAGGAGCTCGGCTTCTTGCGAGGCGCGCAGGCGCAGCGTGGGGATGAAGTGCATGATCCAGAGGATGATGGTCTGTGTGGAGGGTTGTGAGTGTGGTGGGTGGGTGGGTGAAGGAGGAAGAGGCAGGGAGGGAAGGGAAGCCGTACTCGCGAGTCGACACGACCGGCAGCCTGAGCAAGGAGACTCAAAGCGAGGCGACGGCCCAAGCCCAGAGGAAGGAGCGAAGACGGCAACACCGGCACTGACCAAGGACCAGAAAGAAGAGGCAAGGGACATGCTTGCTCGTCCTAGTCCTCCCATTGCTCTTGGGACACAGACGCGAGCGCCGGGAACCCGAAAGCGAAGAGCATCGCCCCACAAAAAAAGAACACGCGGCACTGGGTCAAAAGAACAGAAACGCAGAAGGAGGGGGTGGTCGCCCTCGTCCCTGCATTCCTCTTACGAAGCGGGCGAAGAGCAAGCTGCAACGGCGCCCAAAAGAGAAACGCAGCACTCGTCCAAGAAAGGAAAAAAAAGAAACGCCCAAAAAGGAAACGTACCGTCATAACAAAACTATACGATAAGCTCGCGACAGAGTCCGCGAGCTGGTACGCGAGCTGGATGTAGTGGTGGTCGAGCCACCCGCCCGGGATCTTGGTTGCGCCGTCGTAGAACTGTGTGGTGGCGGGCGAAGTCAAATGCGGTCGCGAGTCGTCGTATCAAGTCATGTCGTATCGGCGAGGTGAGCAGGCGAGTTGGCGAGTCGTCAAGGATAGTGGTGGACGGGCGGCGCGGACGGGTGGCGAGTCGTGGAGGCCGAGCCGAGCCGTGGTGGGCGAGTCGTCGATCGCATCGTATTGTATGGTGGCCAGGAAAGCAAAATAGAATAAAATAAAAATAAAATCATCAGCACCCCAAAACTTCAGCACATCGCAAAAGAAACGAAGCACGCACCGCAATCCTCGACTGCGCAAAGAGGCCCGTGAGGAGGTTGCCGACTATACCGCCGATGGCGTGTGAGGCGAAGATCTGGTGAGCGTTAGCGAGCGTACGAGCAGCGAGGTAGTGGGAGTTAGCGGGTGAGAGGGGAAAGGAGGGAAAGGAGGGGAGGCGGTAGGCGCATCGTCTCGCAGCGCGCTCGTAGGACATTCGAAACGCAATCCAAGGCAAAGGCGAAAAACAGAGCAGAGTCGGTGGATAGATAAGACTCCGAAGCCCACGCCTACACGTCTGCAGGTCCGTGCCCGGGAGAATACGCGTCCGCAGGCGGAAGTGCATCATTCCGTCTGGTCTCGACTCGACTCGACTCGCCCCGCCCGTCCCGAATTCATAAAGTGTGTCGCGCCGAGCGCCCGGTATTATCCCGCGCAGACGTACAACGAGCCCAGTACGCGCCTCCCCCGCGCCAAGCAAGGCAAAGACCAAGCAAGGCAAAGGCCAAAACAGAGCAGCGTGGGTAGGACGCAGCAGCTTCGTCTCGCCCACCCGTCCGGTCTCGTCCCGCCAGTCTCGTCTCGTCCCGCCCATCTGGTCTGGTCTCGCCCACACCAAATCCCGCCCACCCGCGCCAAGCCCAAGCCACAAACCCAACCCCAAGCCGAAGCACAAAAAAAGCACACGGAGCGGAGCGCGGAAGCCCCAATACTCCGAGCCCCACGCCCGCGTGGTGCGCGATGCCTACCCGCCCGCATGTGCGATGCCTACCCGCCCGCATGTGCGATGCCTACTCGCCCGCGTGGCGTGCGAGCATCCTGCCTTGGTGGTGTCCTCCCGCGGGCCGGAAGGGACGCCCCGGGGAAAGATGACATTTCGACGCCCCGGGAAAAAAAGGGTGTGGCCCAGGTAAAGGTACGGTACGCGGGAAAGAGGCACGCGGGACGAAGAATGGGGACGGACGCGGGACGAAGGAATGCTGACGGACGCGGGACGAAGGAATGCTGACGGACGCGGGAGCGCGGGAGGGAGGGAGGGAAGGGACGCCTCGGGAAGGAAGGGAGGAAACGTGCGTCCGCCCCCACCCCCAAGGGAAGGCACGCGGGGGGACATGGACGCCCCGGCAAGGATGGGACGCCCCGGGAAGGAAACAAAAGGTACACGGCCGCGTGGCGTATCCCATTGATGCGGCAGGCAGTGAAAGCCCGCGGACGAAGGAAAGGAAAGAAAAGGACACGCCCGCGTGGGCACGATAAGACTGCGTCCTTGCTGGCAGACGTCGGAGGACCGACATCCGTGCGGCGTGGGACGTGGCAGGAGGAAGACACAGGAGGGAGACGTGGCGTGGCAAGAGGAAGACAGAGACGTGCGACGTGGACTGAGCGACGTGGCAGCGCCAAGGCAGGGCAGGACGTGGTACCGGGACGTGCGACGTGGCAGGAAACGTAGCAGGCAGACGTAGCAGGGAGACATGGGACGTGGCAGCGCCAAGGCAAGCCCAAGCAGGAGGTATGAAGAATGAAACCGCTCTCCCCGAAAAGACAGAGAACCAGTCGGAAAAAAACAAAACGGTCGAAAAATCCAAAAAAAACAGAGTAGAATGAAAGAAAGAAACGAGCAAAGAAAAAAACGCACATCCAACGTATCGTCGTACCCAAACACAAACTTGAGCTGCGTCGCAAAGTTGCAGCAGGTGCCGGCCATGAAGCCGAAGAGGACCGAGGCGGCTGTGTGTGGCGTCGTTAGTAAATGAGTGTTAAGGGAGATTTGAGATGAGTGAAAAATAAGAGAGGAAGAGCAAGAGGGAGAGAGCGCGACTCGACACCGAGTCTGAGCGTTCCGGGAGGCGGGGACTCAAGCCCGAGCGTTTAGACGTAGAACGCATCGGCGGCCGCTGCTACATCGGCGCGCGCAACTCGCAATGAGCGTGCAGGTCGAGGAGGAGCTGCACCTGTCGCGAGGTGGAGCGAGCAACGCGCCCATCCTCCCTCGCTTCCACCCCAGCCTCCTTTTGCTTCTCCTCGCCTCGTCTCCCTGCTTAAACCCCGCACCTCGCCTCGCTTCCCCCCAAGCGCGCGCCCCCGCAAAAAACCCCCGCCTAAAGCACCGCCCTCCCCTCCCAAACAAAAGCGCACTCGCACTCGCACTCGCACTCGGCGCACCCGCCCCACAACCCGCTCCCACCCCTCCCCCCCCCAAAAACGGCCAAACCCTCCCAAGGTTACCCCGCAAAACTCGGCGCA